>JAECMU010126576.1:0-13680 GCA_016106625.1 Dracogyra subfuscus
CGAAGCAAAGCCTCTTTGATTTACCTCAGAGCGTGATGGTTCCAGCAGGTTCCAGCATGGGTCGTGTTTGCACAGCAAGGTGGTCCAGTAATAGTTAGTGAGTTAACAGCACAATAATGGACCAGTGCCCTGCTTTCCGCATCATAATTAGCAGTGATGGCATCCAAACCCATGTGCGTTTAACAACCATGGGTGTGCTCTTTGGGCCACTTACAGTTTTCTCCATGGGTTAGAAGCAGAATCAGTAAACCATCAAGATTACTGACACATAAGATTGATGTAAAAACAAAAAAAGAGAAAAAAGATTTTCATTTTTGCATAGCTTTTTACCTGAATGTTATGGGCTGAATTTACAAAGCAGGTTTTGTTTTTCATAAATTTATGGAACACACATGTAAGTCAAAAACAGGCTTCATAAATTTGGCACGCTCTTCTTTTTATTTTTTAAATCTGTGTGCTATAAATGTTAGAATCTCTAATAGTTCTGTAGAAGGGTTTGTATTAAGTCTGCCAACTGGATAAGCTGATGTTGTAGATATCAACTGTTGGTTTGGAATCCTGTAACTGGATTTAAGTTGTCATATCAGTTAAAATAAAAACAAAATGTATATGTCATGCAAAAAAACTGCTTTTCCTGTTATATGATGTGACAATCAACAGTACTTGTAAGTGAATATCATGTTAACTGTATCTGTGGTTGATTGTTTTAGTTCAGTGCATGTTAAAGTAATTATCTGAAAGACAATGAATGAATGAATGTTTAACAACACCCCAGCACAAAAATACACAGAACATGGGCTGCTTTGTCATTAATGTTATTTTCACTACAGTTGACAAGTTAATGGTTAGAATGGGAAATTACAGTAGGTGAACTACTGCACTACCACTGTGTATATGAGACAGAGCGGGGGGGGGGAGGGAGGGGGAAGTGGGAGACCAAGTGAGTGAGAGGAAGGGAGAGGCAGACAGAGAGAGGGAGGGAGAAAGGGGGAGGGATTACGGTGACTGGGTACATGAGAGATACAGACAGAGCGTACATTCTGAGTTATAGCCACAGTTTTAGACCATTGTATGACCTGTAACTCTAGGCACAATCTCAGTACCCAACCACCATTATTATAATTTCCAGATTTGTTTTCATGACCCACTTTCATATGATGTTTGGGTTGGCTGGGGAGAAGGACAGAGAGGAAGGAAGGAAGTGTTGTATTTAACAATGCACTCAACACATTTTATTTACGGTTATATGGTGTCAGACATATGGTTAAGGACCACACAGATATAGAGAGAGGAAAGCTGCTGTTGCCACTTCATGGGTTACTTTTTTCGATTAGCAGCAATGGATCTTTTATATGCACCATCCCACAGACAGAATAGTACATGCCATAGCCTTTGTTACATCAGTTGTGGAGCACTGGTTGGAATGACAAATAACAGAATGGAGATCGATCCAAAACTAACTGTGCATCAAACAAGTGCTTTACCACTGGGCTGCGTCAGACACAGAGAGATGAACAGATAGACACAGACACTTGACTGTGTGATACAGAGAAACTAACATTACACTACCGGTACTTAAATATCTCACAACAACATGATATTGCATACTTTATTTCTTTACTATGTATTTCTTTACACACGTGAACTGTGTGTATATTATTTGTCATTCCCTAATGACTGTTCATGGAGTCATACAATATTTTCCTTTAGAAATGTTCTGACAGATACTATTTGTCAGACGACATTCGCAAAAAAAATTGGAAACTATATGCATGGTCATGGAAATAAAAATTTATATCAAGATCATCAATAAACTATGAGAATTGTTGTTACACATGGCGTTTTTTTCTCTTCAGTCGAGACATTTTGTAAAAAGCATTTATAGAAATTGAAGCAGATCAACTCATCAATAAAATATATAGTTTGTTTTTCAGTTCTATGAAATAAAACTTGTTTTTTTATACATTTACTCCTATTAGAATATATATATATATATATATATATATATATATATATATATATACTGTGTGTATTAATATATATATACACACACACAGTGAAACTGCTCTAAATCGGACACCCTTGGGACCAAATAAAACATCCGGTTTCAAGAGGTATCCAGTTTAGAGAGGTTCTCTTCTGTACAGATATTTAAAAGGGAGCCATACAAAATGTCCAGTTTTGTGGAAATTCCAGTTTACATAGGGTCCGTTATTGAGAGGTTTCACTGTACATATATTGTTTTGTATCCAGGTACTATTATAATATTCACCAGCTTGTATTAGCAGATGGTTGTACTTTTTGCATGATTCATGGTTATACAATACATTGTCTTGGGAAATAATTGTATATATTAATGTTAAGTTATTTAGTTACAGATGGGTAAAGAATAATTTTGTTGTTTTTAATTATTACTGTATTTGAAAATCTAGGTTGTGCTTCCAGAAGTTTGTTTTGTTTAATGACACCACTAGAGCTCATTGATTTATTAATCATTGGCTATTGGATGTCATACTTTTCATGATTTTGACATATAGTCTTAGCGATAAAACTCGCTACATTTTCGAAAAGTGATCTTTTATATGCACCATCTCAAATGTAAGTTAGCACATACCACAGCCTTTGATATACCAGTGGTGCCCACACATACCACAGTCTTTGATATACCAGTGGTGCCCTGGCTGGATTAACAAATAGTCCAATGGACCTACCAGCGGGAATTGATCCTAGACCAATGGCGCATCAAACTAATGCTTTGCCACTGGGCTACGTCCTGTCCCCTCCTGATTTAACAAGTATTAGCATAGAACCAGCTCATTGAGTGGTATCAGAGAAACCTGTTCAAACATCACATAAACTCTGAAATCTCTAATATAGCCCGGAAACAGTCGTATTGGTTGTCAAGGTGGTTACCAGTCTATTCACAGAACTCATGAGTTATGTCCCTGGATACACAGTTTAATGGTGTAACCTAGGTGGAGCTGCTTTGTCCCAGAGTCTAGCCAAGACAGACAAGATTAGATTTATGTTGTTTGCTCTGTGGAATTAAGAACTAATTCATGTTGATACTGAAAGCCTGTAAAATTCTCAATCCAGTAAACTTTTCAAACAGATTGATTACAGTTGCTTTTATAGATAAGGATAGATGCATCTCCCAGAAACAAACAAGCTATTGAATAAGCATTAATGTTAAAGGGACATTCTGAGTTTGCTGCATTGTAAGATATGATTCCGACTAATAAAATATTTCTACGATTAAACTTACATATTAAATATATTTGCTTGTTTAGAATATCAGTGCTTGTATATTCAATATGTTTCTGGTTGTTTTAATATTTGTAAAAAGCCCAAATTCGATTTTCAAAAACATAATATTCTAGGGAAATTAAATTAAATTTAATCTAGTACAAATATATTAGGATGATCAGAAACATGTTTAATATACAACCACTAATATTTTATGCAGAAGAAATTATTTGGTTGTAATTACAATTTTTAAATAGTCTCTGATAGTCGATAATATCTTAAAAATTGCAGCAAACTCAGGAATGTCCCTTTAAGGCATGGCTGTAAGTGGGTTTCCTGCCAAGAAACCGTATTCATTGTTCATCATGGGCTGAAAATCAAGGTGAGCTGAACATCGCTCTCCTCAAATGTTAAACTACATTAACTCTTGGTATCTGTCTCTAAGAAGTGTGTTCTCAAATTTAGATACTTGTAATTTAAAAAAAGATATTCATCTTATATTCCAGTCTTTTTTACTTTTTATCATAATTGTTTCATGGTCTTGTTTATTTTTGTTATGTCATATAAACAATATAGTATGCCGAAAGGCCTCGAATGCTGGAACTTGCATGGCTGTATTTGTACCTGTGAGATAGCTTGGTGATACTGAAATCATTTTCAATCCATTATTTTACAGACAGGGCTAATGGTGTAGCTTGTGAAAGTAAAATACACACACATGCACACAGACACAAATATGCACACACACACACACACACACACACACATACACACATACCACATACACACATACAGACACACACACACACACACACACTAATTGTGTAATTTGGCCATGCATGTATGAGGACGTATAATTTTGTTACTGGAATTTCTCTTTTAAATATGATGAAAACAAATTGGACTGAATTTACGGAGCGTGTGTTTTTTGTAAAGCCAGGTATTAAATGTATGTAGCTGCATGCATGTAAGACATACACAGGCTTAGTAAATTCAGCCTATTATTGTTTTTAGTAATAATTTGATCAAGTCATTTCAGAATGGCCACCTGTTGCTGATGGCTTCTTCCACTGTTTGTGAATGCCGTGCATTCTTTGTACATTCTTTCTTCATCATCACCCTTCCCTGCAGGTTAATTTAATACAGCAGATATCAGCTGCACAGGTGCTACCGTGGATGGGTAGCCATTGTCTTGTGATATTCAGCCAGAGTGCTTGTCATCCGATTAAATTCTGTGATAACTGTACCTTTATGTTGAGGCTGATCTGCCATGTTGTTGTCCAGTCTAATTTAAGGCCAGTGTCTTCCCACTATCTGAGTGTCACTGTGAGGGATTCTTCCCAGTTTGATACAAAACTGACCAACACTTCAGCTGATAACACTGACCTTGATGCAGAATTCTTATTGAGATTGGTTTCTCATTAGTTTGTATAGTTCATATAGAACAGTTGTTCTTTGAGTGGGAACCTCGGTGAACAGTGCATTTTCTTCTGTTCGTTTGCTGAACATAGATCACTTTTGGTACCATACAGCTTCTTCTGGAGTGTTGGTGTAGTTGTCCAGCTAGTCTCCCTCAGCTGCTGTAGATTTTTGCAGTCATTGATGGCAGTGTTGATTTGAGAGATTTTATTGTGTAGAGATGCTATTTAACAATGGGTGCATTCTTATGTTATGCTCACCCCCTCCCATATCTAGTGCAGGTGCATGTCTTGGATTTTTGGCAAGGAGGGCATCTAAATGCAACTAAAATAGAAGTTGTATATTAATGGTGAAAGTATATTAAAGTAAATGGGAAAACTCTTTTTCCATTGTGAGCAGAGAGGTGTCCAGGCCTCCTTGACCCCCACCAAATTATTACTTATTGGTTCAACAAAATTTGATGAATTAAAATGTGATTTCGTTCTCCTTGCTCATTAATTCCTTTCTTCCATTCACCAATTTTGTCAGTCAGTGATTGTTTTATTGGTGGATCTCGGGTATATACTCCATTTTTATAACCCATTGATACTGTGATAGTATTTTCTTACTACATCATACAGTTTCTTTTGATTTTACACAGATGGAGTCTAGCCATTCATTGCATACTTGTCAATGTGAACAAGTTATTACTTTTTCTTTTTTCCTCTTGTGCACACAACAGGTATTTAGATTTCGGCATTGAATTACTTTACATGCCAGCAGTTGGGAAAATTACTAGTACATTTTATAGTTGTAGCTGTGTATTATCTACATGATAATTTCTGATATGACAACTAATTACTAGCAATACAGTATTGGGTTGACTCATTTCAACATTAACACAAGACATGCAGACAGATAAAACATAAGACAATGACATGGAGGCAGATAAAACATAACACATGACATGGAGGCAGATAAAAAGACACGGAAAGTACAAAAGGGAAACTTGAATATATCCATGACAATCACAATAAACTTTGTCTTTTAATGCCATTTTATTTGGAATTATTTAAGGGTATAACAAATTTCCAGGCCACTTGTTTGTTACTTTTGTAATTTGAAATCATTGGATACCAACCCATCATGAAGATACTTAATAGGAACATTTTCACTGAAGATATTTTGATGAATGTCCTGTCTTATGTTAATCTGTTTGTACATAATAATGTTGCACGATTATATATGATATGTATACAGTAACTATTTTTATTGTGTCTGTTTATTCAGTTATTTGTATCAACACATTAATAAGATATAAAATTTCAGAATTTTCCTAATTTTATCACTGACTGGAATGTTTTCCATTGACCATTTGATATGTTTGCACTGAGCATGCCTTCAGCATTGTCACAAATGGTTGAGCTAATTCATTCATTGTAACCAGATTAATGTCATTATTTGCTGTCTACTGCTCACAATGATTGGGCTATGGTTTTCATAATCATATGAAGATGCCAAGAGTCATTCGAGTTTGCTAGGTTAACAAGGACATGCACCAAACGGTCTTTTTAACACCCCACATTTTGATGATTACATCACTGTTGTGGGGGATGGTAAACTGGGAGGTGGTTCGCTGCTTGCTCAAGGTGCAGTGAGTGATAACACTGATTCTTCTGACCCCCTCTTTCATCAGTTAGGTTGCTTCTTGTTCCATCCAGGAGCGGGACGTATCCCCATGGTAAAGTGTTCACTTGATGCACGATCGGTATGGGATTGATCCCCATCAGTGGGCCCATTGGGCTATTTTTTGCTCCAGACAGTGCACCACGGCTGGTATATCAAAGGCCATGGTATGGGCTATCCTGTCTGTGGGATGGTGCATATAAAAGATCCCTTATTACTGATGAAAATAATATAGCAGGTTTCCTCTCTAAGACTATATGTCAGAGCCAGGTTTTCTTCTCATGGTATGTGGGAAAGTGCACATAAAAGATTACATTTTTTTAGTGGGAAAATGTAGTGGGAATCCTTTGAAGATTCCATATCTGTAGGTGCTTTAGTGGTGTTCCTAGTAATTTTATATCTCTGTTATGTTTGTGCTGGGGTGTCATTAAACATTCATTCAATAATTGTCTCTTAATTTAAACAAACATTCCTTTCTTTTCCATTTTGGGGAACTATTCTTTAATGTGTATGCTTATATTGCATTTGGCCACATCAGTGAAGTCTGCCGTCTGCCCCGTGACCCAGCAGACTTGGAGGTGCTAAGTGTCTGGTGCCACGATTAATAGCCTTTTATATTGTCTAGCTAATGATCATTAATGAGACCCACCACCGCTTTCTGCCCTGGGAGACAAGACTGATGAAATAATCTCAAGTATTCCTGTCAAAAGTCTTCATTCACTAGCAATGGTGTGAGTATACACCGCCACTGATGAATACATGGGCGCCATGGTTGTTGGTGTAATTATATTTTCACAATGAATCTGTTTGTTGTTGGTGTAATTTTATTTTCACAATGAATTTGTTTTCGCGACATCCATTGATCAGTGGTCCCGTGAAAGTCAGTGTCTCATTTAATTTATTAAATGAGTAATTTGCTCTTCGTATTGATGTATTTATTGTGTAGTACATTTTACATCACTTAAACATTTTATAGCTTCTCTGTTTTTTAGGAAAAACATCTGGGAACAATATTATTGAAAATGGGGTTCATTTGTACCCACGAATGCTCTTTCCATGTTAATATCTGTTTAATGATTTATTTTAACTTTATTTGCTTGCTTACAGATGGTTAATTATGGTTCAATAATAGTGTCTTTGGTTAATAAGAGAGAAGTTGATGTAGTAGCCTTATTCCCAGAGGCCTAGACAGGATTTTATGTTGAGAACACAGACATTAGGGGTGGCCAACTACATTGTCTATGAGTCATGTTATGTGGCTAAAAAATAAATATATATAACATTGTGGGGGGAAACAGGTGTTATTTGGGAAGTATTGCCCCCATGGCACCTCTCTCTGGTTATATGCCAGTGTTTAGCCTTCCCATCTGAGCTGTTAAAATTTGCTTAGAATGGAAACTGGTACCAGGATGTAAATTTAGTGCCTACCAGTCAGATGGTAAACCTAGTAAGTCACAAGTTTGTAAATTAGTCTACTTTTTTTTCTATCATATGAGAATAAAATACAAAATTAAAAACAATACAATTTGAAAAATATATATTTACCATATGCACAAAATAAGCTCAAAAAGATTTTAAACAATAAGTACAAAAAAATACTTGTATGTTACATAAAAATACAATTTAAGTGCACTGGGAAGAGAAGAACAAAAGGAAGAATTGTAATTTGCCATCATTCACCCTGCAAGAGTCCATCAACACAGCAAGTCAGGTTAGCAGCACACTTAGATAAGAAACCAGGACTTTCTTGTAAACTGTGTTTCCAGAGGTGACAAATGGCTGCTATGTTTAGATTGGCCCAGACATGGCGCCAATGGGTTTAATCACTTTTGAAGAACACATTAATTGTCATCTTGCTTATCTTTGGCCTGTTATGGGAACAGATCTTTATTGGACAAGCTGATATAAAATTGTGGCGGGACCCATGTAAATTGGCTTTGTGTGTGTTAATCTGTGGGTTCAGGCCTGTTAATGATGACACCTATTCCAGTATTAGTTGTCCTATTCCATCTGTTTCATCAGATGGTGGTCGCTGTCAGGGCTGGGAATTGGATTCCTCTGACAGACCAAGACAAATCTATTTGTATCGTGATAAGATGGTGTGAGGCATTTTAATTTGAAACAATTAAAGTTCTTTCCATTTTATTCATTTCATTTGTTACAAATGTATGTTTGATGCACATTATGCAAGGTTAAGACTGTTCAAGAATTGTGTGTTTGGCACATACCAACTACATGGGCAGTCTTCCCATGATAAGACAGTGTGTGGCATTATTATTTTGAGTGGGCAGCATAGCCCAGTGGTACAGTGCCCGCCTGATGCACAGTCGGTCTAGGATCGATCCCCGTTAGCTAACCACTGGGTTTTTTTCTCGACATAACCATATGTCCGACGCCAATATAACCGTATTCTAATGTTGAGTGCGTCGTTTTTTGTGTGTTTTTTTAAATATTTTGATACAATTAAAGTTCTTTCCATTTTATAAATGCATGTTTAATGCACATTAAGAAAGAGTAAAACTGTTCAAGCACATTGCATGTCCTTGACACATATCCGACACATGGGTAGTCTCCCCATGATAGGAATGTGTGTGATGCATTTTAATTTGATACAATTAAAGTTATTTTTCTTTTATGGATATCTTTTATGCATATTTTATTCACATTAGGCAAGATTTGTGCTTGTGAAAACCTTTCAAAGGAAAAAATACAAGCACAACATTACAACTGTTTTTTTTTTTTTTTAATTATGTAGTTTGTCATATTTAAAACCAAAAGTCTTTGTCTAAAACCATCCATTTTTTTAAATGCACAACGCAAAGTTAAAACTCAACATTTCTTCTGTTCTTTTTCAAGAGTATCATATTAAAATATTAAAGTAAAATATAGGTTGATGGTTAGAGCACTTGCATGTGGTGTAGTAGGGTGTGGAACCAATATCCCTTATAGAGAACCCATTGTTATTTCCTATTAAAACCAGTGCCACACAACTAATATATAAATATATGACATTTTTCTGCAAGATTATTCTATGTAGTAGAAGTTTAAAAAAAAAAATTCTCCTTTTATGAATAAACAAAATATATTCCTTTCTTTTTTCTGTCTGAAAGAAAGAAAAATCTAATGTTGGACTAAGCCACTTACAAAATATATTAGTCCCTGAGTTGAATTAGCTGTCAAATAAACCAGCTAAACTGCCGTTTGTTAATGGTTCCCCAGGTAAAGAATCCCACCGTTAACAAGGTAATTGGCACAACCCCTCAATAAATTCACCTCCGTTTACAACCTGTTCCCCTTCAGCGCCATATGTGTGCTGAGTTATGGCCCCTTCCCAACATGGAAAATATGAGATTGATTGCTTTTGTGGAAGTGTTTGAATCAGGAGGTGTAATATAATTGATTTGCTTTTATATTCACATAAGTTTCAAGTATGCTGTTTTGGGTACACACTGTAACTATCTAGGTAAGCTAGCTGTTCATAACAGGTATTAAAGGTTGGTCAGTAAGTTGGTTTGTGTTAAAGAGAGATTTCAGTGAGTTGGTCTTACCAACTGGGCTGTTAAAAATCATTCTGGGTTGGATCTGGCACTGAGAATCGAACTCAGTGCATACCAGCTCTAAGGCCAATGGATTAACCATGATGCCACAGAGTTGTCCGTTATCCACAAAATCATTGCAACTTTTTCTGTTTGTATACTATGTGAATTTTTATCAAAACATATGTGATAGCAATTTAGTTTGGTATCTGTTTAAAGCAGGAAGACCATAATGACAACAAACAAACCCATTGATGCATTCCAAAGCATATCGTCTAAAAGGTTTTGACATGGCTCCCATAAATAATGTTCAATCAATTGACTATACAATCAAGGCAAAAACATACATCCCTCCACTTCCAAAGACAATAAAACATTTCATTCCAACATAGCTGTTTAAATTAATTATAACTATATTTATTTTTAAAAACATTAGGAAACAACCAATATAGATTGTTATCATGTCATTGGATGTAGTTCTTTTCAAAACATGTCTCAAAGTGATACATCCCACTATAGGCAATAATATGTCCCACTATAGGCAGTAATATGTCCTACTAGCTTTGAACAAGTACATTGTTGTCTTCATGTCTTATACAAATTTCACCAGCTAAAATATGATTACATGTACTGAGTTATAAATTAAGATATAACTTATTAATATGGATATAAAAGGATATACATTAGGTTTATTTCACTCTTGAAATAATTTTCATTTATCATGTCACTCAAGTGAAAAGTATTTTTCTCAAGACATAAAAATAAAAGCTCATTAATATCTAAAAGAAAATATGTTTTAGGTCAAATGTTATTGGTTTGTTTTTGGTTTTTTAACTATTTTTCTCTTTTAAATAATCATCACACACAAACTCACACACACACACACTCACGCACGTACGCACGCACGCACGCACACACACACACACACACACACACACACACACACACACACAAAACTGTTAACATATTACAATTCAAACCTTTTTCATGGTTTAACTGACCTTTTTCTTAAAATACTTCTTTTTCATAATTTATTTTCAAACGGAAAACAAACAAGCTTTGATTTCATATTTAACACACTTCAGAAATATTTTTTTATATACATATAGATGTTGTAAGCTGCTCTCTGCCAAACAGATTTAAGTTTGGATGAACATTTAGTTGACATCTTATATTAATGTGCAAATAGCATAATTTGCTTTCTGCCAAATAGATTTACATCAATCTAGTAATGACCGTTCTCTATTGATCTGCTTCTAAAGTGGCATATTTCAGATGACACAGGTAACTGATGCTATCATCGGACTCTAGTTTATGGACACATCTCCTGTGATAAGCACATTAATAACGGAATACAGATTTTTATGACACAAGCTCCAGGTTCATAATGGTGTGATACATTTGGTTATTAATTTAAGTGCCAGTCCATTGTCATGCAGTTAAAAGGGGCTTTGTTTTAAAGAGATTAGTATGATTTTGATACTATTCTCTTGGCAAATAGTTATGCATGTTGGAGTTTCTTTATTCCTTTTTTTTAATTTTTAGATTTGGTAAATAAACTAATAAAGACTGATACAGAGTTAAGAGAATTGTATCACAGTGTACACTCATACTTAACTGTTTATGTCTTGTTTTAAAAAGAAGAAGAAAAAAATACAGATTATTTCTTTAAAAAAAACACACAAAGAAAATACAAAGCACATATCATTACTGTTATGCCATAATAAAAATATAACATTAATTTTGCAGTCTGTGGACAAATACAAAACAGATTTTTTAAAATAACCTTTTATATTTCTGTATTAAATTGATAATAATCTGCCATATTTAAAATTATCAAATTATTTGTACATCTATCGGTGTATTTGTCCATTTACATGTTCCATGCATTTGAAGACTATAATTGAAAACATGGGTAGTGAACAAGACACTAGCATCTGTTCATAGTCAAACCACCCTCATTTAATGTCCGGCTGTGTGCACAAAACCAACATGACCGGTCGTACAGACCTATTGCCTGGCATCAATTTGTAGCCCAACAACTTTCATCAAATGTCCTGTTGTTTGCACAACTCCAAGATGGTGGTCATTTGGTGAACTATGATCTTTCAGTTGTGTGCTTTGCACCAAATCATGAAAAGCCTGTTCATCTTAATGCATTGTGCCCATTTACACGGCAAGTGGGCCAACTCTTTGATGTAATGTAAGCACTGGCAGTGACCAATCAACCAACAAAATATAGGTACACTTATTAACCTGTTTCTATAGCCACGAATTTCAGTGCTAGCTCTTTCAGTCGTCAAAGTCAAAATGAATTTTAAAAATAACTGCCAAATTTTATTTTAATTTGACCAACAATTTTTATTTCAAATTATTGATATTTTAAAATAAATAAAGTAGGTTCAATAGATAATTTAGTGAAATTATTGCTCTCCCAGAGCCAGTCCTGAATTTAAGTTGTCATGAGTTAGTGTTTTGAAGACAGAAACAGTGATATTTTCCTGAAGACACACACACACACACACACACACACACACACATATATGATACTTTAAAAACATTCTGCACCTAATAACTATGCAACATAGACTTTTTTTCATAATATATTTTGCTGTGACAGTATACATGTATAATACTGTATTAGATGATATATAAATCATAGCTAGTACTACAACATTTCAAAACATATATTTCAGCGAAAAACCCTGAGAATTCCTTTTTGGTTTTGATAAAATTCAGTTTGTAACTCATAAAAACATTCTGTTACATATAGTCTGGATGCCACTTAAGACTTCTATGCCAAAAATGTTCCAAATACAACCATATTTTCGGACAAGTTTTTGATATTAATCTCCCAAACACGAGCCGAGACCATGAAACTTTGGAGACCACCTTGAATCTATATCAGTCAAAGAGCCTAAAAGCTTTTTTTTTCTTTTTTTTCACTCTTCAGTATATGGAAGTGATTCTTGTTTTCAACACGCCCAAAGTTTACGTGGATTTACATCTTGCCGTTATGGCATTTGTCCGGTCTAATGTATCAGGTGACTTTTGTAAGGGATGTTGTCTGTATCAGCAAGCCGTGGCCACATCAAAGCGAAGGTCTACTAGAATGAAGGTATCAATCAAACAGTTGCGAGTCATTTCTTCAGTACAGGTGCCATCTGAACTTTTCTGTCTTCGGTGGTTGAGAGCTTTGCCAATTTGCTGCATTCCTCATGTATGTGTATACGAGTGCGAGGTTTTTCTATCTGTAATGTCTGCCAGGTGATCGGGACACATAATGAAGTCAACTGCCAAATTATCAAAGCCTTTTGGGATGGCCTCAATTGAAATAAATAATTTATGAACGAGGTGATCATGTTAGTAATAGGAATATATTGCACTGATTGATGATAATGATAATTCATCTGTGTGCCTATGTGTGTGTGGCAGACATGCAACCAGTAATAAGGTTCAAGCATAAACTCTTGGGTTTGTGTCAGGGATGAAATCCACATCCACCATATTGATTAATTTAAGAGATGAAAATTCTATCGATTGTTTTTACCAGAATTCAATATTTTAACACTGTCTGAAAATTGTTTCTATCCATGTTCTTTGATGAAGAGCTTGGTAATTGCCTATTTTTAGACCATGTCAGTTTTCCTGATTTAGTTTTTTATCCTACTTTTGATTCCTGCTACTATTAACCAGCACGGCAGCATGAAATCCATTGCATATATTATGTCTGATAGTTAATTTATACTAAACCATTCCCTTGTTATCAAATCCTGGTTTGACCCTGATGAAAAGCAAAAAAAGCCACCACCCC
>JAECMU010126576.1:19652-32860 GCA_016106625.1 Dracogyra subfuscus
TTTTTTTTTTTTTTGAAAATAAAGGTTTCTTATGTTTTCATCAGATAAGCTTACCTTTGGAGAATAATAATTTAACTGAATACATAACTCTGCCAACCAGGTTGAGACTGATATAGAGAGTGACATGGTGGCAGTACAGGGGAGACAATCCAGAGATAACAAGTGATAATGTTAGATCCCATTTCTTCACTGATTTAGCTTGGGTTTCCTATTAGGAGACAAATAGTCTGCTCATAGACAGCCAGAATGATATATATGGTAGATACAGAATCTTAATAAGATAATAACTTTCTATAAAGTCATAACGACACTGTGAATTCACCCACGGTTCTGATTAGTACAAACTTGGTGAACTTGTGATGAGTTACTTCCCTTTGTCAACCATACAAATAGTCTGCACATAGCCAGTTAGTTAGTATGATGTACCAGTATGGTTGATGTGGAATATTTAAAAAGATATGATGTCTGTATCAATGTTATCAAGGCACTGTAAATTTAGTAGTGAATGGTCAACAACACAGTATAGCACTTACCATGAACTTTGATAAATTTGTCATCGAACATTGTAAAGTCTAAGGTTCATTTCCAGTGTTCTAGTTGCTCAGCAGCAGATGTTTAACAATGCACTCAACACATTATAAGTACGGTTATATCGGCGTCGGACATATGGTTATGTCGAGAAAAACGGGGATCGATCCTAGACTGACCGTGCATCAGGCGGGCACTGTACCACTGGGCTATGCTGCCCTCTAGCAGCAGATGTCTTAACTGTCTGTCCATGACAAAATTAAAATTAAAAAATTGTGTGTTTCTCCATCGCAACCATTACAAGTATATTAAAGATTGTGGCATGTACTGTCCTTGTCCTGTCCATAAAATATATATATAAAAGCTTGTTTGCTGCTAATGTAAAAATGTATTGGTTTATTTATGAAGACAGTGTTAGAATTGCAAAACGTTTGACATCAAATAACAAAATATAAATCAATGTGCTCTAGTAGTGTTGTTAAACAAAACAAACTTCAACTTTTAATAAGTTACTATGAGAAGAAACATGCTGGTCCCATATGAGATATTCCTTCCAGTTAGAAATAAGGGCTCTTTTCAATAGACAAGATAATAATGTGTTGCCACATGGGATATACTTTTACTAGTTAGCAATAAGGGCTCTTTTACTTTGAAAAAAAGAATAATGACGATTTAAGAACTTGCTTAAGACCAGATTCATTTTTTTTAAATAGCTCACCATCAAAAGATCTCGAGCTCATTTTCATTCTAGAATTTAAATTTTATATTAAAATGTTTTTTTAATTCTTGTAAAGAATTACTATGCCATGTTTGAGACATCCTCCTGGGTTTCCACATGTTGCATGCCATGTGGTTTGTTTATCAACCAGTGTTCAAGGCAATAACCTAATAGCATTCATCTGTTCAGATTCCTGGTATCTTAGTTTTAAAGGAAACTGCCTGTCTGCACCAAAGTAAATATCAGTGATAAGAAAATAATCGATGTTTAAAAACGTTCCCTTGACTTTTGTGGTTGGTTATCACCAAATTGACATTCTTGCTGGTGGCCACATTTCAAAGTTGTTTTCAAGCAAAAATATTAAATATGTATGTCCTTCTAAACAATCTGTTTATAGGTTTTTTCATTTGGGTTATTTGCTTATTTAAGAAAGCAAAAAATTTGATTTAAGTTTTGATTTTTTTTTTTTTAAATGTAACTTATACTGTATGCCACCTGTTGAAGAATAAATAGATGCTGGCCTTTTACAAAGAAAGGATTGTGTTATTTACCAACTCACTCAGCACATTTTAATTACAGATATATGTATGGCACTGGAAAATAAGATAATGAGAGAGTAAACTGCTGTCACCATTGAATAGGCTACCATAACTCTCTTTTATTAGTGGGTGGATTGTAGCTTGATGTGCAGTTGGTGTGGGATCGATCCCTGTCAGTGGGCCCATTGGGTTATTTCTTGATCCAGCCAGTGCACTACATGTCAAAGGCAATGGTATGTACTACCCTATCTGTGAGATGGTGCATATAAAAGATCACTTGCTGGTAATCGAAAAGAGTGGCGCATGAAGTAGCAACAGACAGGTTTTCTCTCTCAGTATCTGTGTGGTCTGATGCCATATAACTGTAAATAAAATGTGTTGGCTGCGTCATTAAATCAAACAGTTCTTTCTTTCTTTCATCTTCAATTAGAACCAATGGATTTGTTTTATCTGATCATCCCACAGAGGGTACATTATAAACCACAACCTTTGTGGAGCACTGGCTGGAATTAGAAATAGCTCAGTACGGTCACTGAAAGGCATCAATCCTAATTCGATCACACATCAAGCAAGCACTTTATCCACTGGACTGTGTCCCACCACAGTTCAAACTTTGGGGGATTTTTTACAAAACAAATTTGTTGAATTACAAATTTAATTTAATTTTTGTTTATTTAAGATAATATTGTTTGATATTACTTTGGATTTTGTACTTTAAGACAATAATAATAACATTTGCTGTTACTGTGGTGGGGTTTTTCTTTGATTTGTTTCTTCCTTTAAAAAAAAAAGAAGAAGAACTTTTTGGTAACGGTTGACTTGGCAGTGTGACAAAAGTACAATGTGCAAAAATAAAAATGTTCTTAATCAGGATGATTCCATATGAAAATGAATCGGCTTGCACAGCTCACTGGAGGTGATATCTCGACAGGTAATTCATCATGCAGATAACGGGCACCTGCTTTTCTCAAAATGTGCTGCACAAAATGTCTGACTTTAAACTTCAAAGATATCTTCTTAACAACCAAGATAAAGTTTTGCATAGTTCGATAAATGAATCGTAACATTACAATTTAGATGCTTATAGGTGCAAGCTCCTGGATAAGGTTTGAATTAGGCTTGTACTAGCATTTGTATTATTATACATTGTATTGGTAGCAAAATGTCTGTATAATGTTATGTTTCATACTTTACATTACATACAGTGAAGCACCTCAAAATCAGGCCTTTTTCTAAAAAGATTTCCCTCAAAACCAGGATCTCTCTGTAAATGAGAATTCCCTCAAAACCAGGATCTCTGTAAACTAGAATTCCCTCAAAACCAGGTCTTTTGTAAAGTAAAATTCACTCAAAACCAGGCCCTCTGTAATCCAGAATTCCTTCAAAACCAGTTTTTACAGTTCCTTTTTAATATCAGTATAGAACATAACCTTTCTAAACCAGATACCCCTTAATACCAGACTTTTTACTTGTTTTAATTGGTGTCCGGTTTAGAGAGATTTCACTGTATATGTATTAGGAATGAAGTGAAGTTTGACCTAGTGTAAAACTTGGGATGATTAGAAACACATTTAATATACAGTCACTGATATTTTATGTAACAATTAGGATGATTAGAAACACATTTAATATACAGTCACTGATATTTTATGTAACAATTAGGATGATTAGAAACACATTTAATATACAGCCACTGATATTTTATG
The DNA here is from genome assembly GCA_016106625.1 of Dracogyra subfuscus. NCBI lineage: Eukaryota > Metazoa > Mollusca > Gastropoda > Neomphalida > Peltospiridae > Dracogyra > Dracogyra subfuscus. The sequence continues at coordinate 23,144 of JAECMU010126576.1, forward strand.
TAAAAATTAGGATGATTATAAACACATTTAATATACAGTCACTGATATTTTATGTAAAAATTAGGATGATTAGAAACACATTTAATATACAGCCACTGATATTTTATGTAACAATTAGGATGATTATAAACACATTTAATATACAGTCACTGATATTTTATGTAACAATTAGGATGATTAGAAACACATTTAATATACAGCCACTGATATTTTATGTAAAAATTAGGATGATTAGAAACACATTGAATATACAGTCACTGATATTTTATGTAAAACTTAGGATGATTAGAAACACATTTAATATACAGTCACTGATATTTTATGTAACAATTAGGATGATTATAAACACATTTAATATACAGTCACTGATATTTTATGTAACAATTAGGATGATTATAAACACATTTAATATACAGCCACTGATATTTCATGTAAAAATTAGGATGATTATAAACACATTTAATATACAGTCACTGATATTTTATGTAAAACTTAGGATGATTATAAACACATTTAATATACAGTCACTGATATTTTATGTAACAATTAGGATGATTAGAAACACATTTAATATACAGCCACTGATATTTTATGTAAAAAATATGATGATTAGAAACACATTTAATATACAGTCACTGATATTTTATGTAAAAATTAGGATGATCAGAAACACATTTAATATACAGTCACTGATATTTTATGCTGAAAAATGTATTTGTATTTGTAGTCATTACAACATCCAATAGCCAATGATTAATAAATCAATGTGCTCTAGTAGTGTTGTTAAACAAACTTTAACTGTTTGTTGGCAACATCTTGACAAAGACAACTAACTCATGACCATCCTTTTAAGGTTGCCAGAATTTCATGATTTACACTACTGCAACAGCATCCTGTTCAAGTGAAACATTTTGTGCTATTTTCCAGGAAACTAATATTATATAACATTCACATCCTCCAGTTTGATACTCTTCCACAGTGCATGTTTTTTCACCTGTATATTGTTTGTGTTCTATTAAACGTGCGTGTGGGCACCAGATTTCTTCAACTTTTTTTTAGACCTATTGTTTTCCTTTTCTATTTTCCTCCCATTTCACTCTAGCAACTCGCTAATGAGAGGTTTTTGGACACTGCTATAAGTTTATCCACGATTTCATAAAACTCATGTGTGATTCATTCCATTGCTTGTTGGTGGAAGGAAGCAGGCGAGCCAAATTCCGCATCATTCTCTTTAGCAGAAAACAAAATGCCGGCTTATTCTGCAAATGCCAGCATCAAAGAATAGAGGGAACATTTTGGGGGTGATGTCTCATTCCAGCATTAGCAAGAAATTTGGTGAATTATCCTTGGAGATACAAATGTATTCTGTTTTATTTATTCACCGTCATGCAGTAACGTTGCTCTAGGGGATGGAACATCTGTAAGCTGTGTGCCTGCAGGGTGTTACCTATATCTCAGTCTTATTACTGGCTTACAAAGTTAACACCACAACAGTTGATGAAACCTAGTCTTCCAGGCAATAGTGTTAGGGTAGACTGTCATCTTTCTTTACTAAAAACAACTCAGGGGAACCGATCAACAAATAGCTCTCTGAACTTAAAGAGAACCAAACAAATGGTAGCCTGATAATTATTTTAGTCTGTCATCTTTCAAAAAGATACCTACAATGAATAAAGAACAATGCATAATGTTAGGTAGACTGTCTTTATTTTTTTAATAATGGCTTAAGGGAACAAGTCAATAAATGGCCTCCAGCACCCGTGCTTTTAAAATTTAAAGTCTAAACTTTAATAAAGTCCAGACTTTAACATAATGTTTTTTGAATGGCATTGCCATGACGTTAAAGTCTGGACTTTATTAAAGTCCAGACTTTAAGGTTTATAAGCACGGGGCATGGTCCCAATTAAACAAAACATCATCATAAGCCTAGTTTCGCACGTAAATGTAAATCTACGACAGAACCACAATTCTTATTACTACTAGTAGTACCACTAATATAGTTTGAAGTACACATATTTCATTTGCTTTTGTCCTTAAAATGTTCCGTCTTCCATAATGGTGTAATTTTCTGATTGAAATAAATGCCAAATATATGTAAGTATATGACCGGTATAACTGCTAGTTGCAGACGTAAAATTACGATATTTTGTGAAATGGGCCCCTGGTAATTATTTTTGTTCTACATGCATATGTCTCCATTAAAACATTAGAAAGAGATTAATAAATAGTAATATGTTGTAGTGATGTTCCAATTAGCGCTTATTATAAAACATTGATCGGTTTGTCTCTACTGAATCAATAAAATCAATAATCCATCGTGTGGATCTATTTCATATTCTAGCTAGGGCACTACGACTGGTCTATCAAAGACTGTGGTATGTGCAATTCTGTATGAGATATGACAGATCTCTTGCTACTAATAGGAAAAATGTTGCATGTTTCTTCTCTAAGACTATATGTTAAAATTACCAATGTTTGACATCCAATAGTCATTGATTAATAAATTCATTTTCTCTAGTGGTGTTTTAAACAAAACAAAATGAATCATTGTGTATGAAATTCAACTGAACACAACAATACATGATGTTCTTATTAATCAAATCCTTCTTATGTTAGTACAATTCTGACTGATTGTGTAATCAAAAGTTGATTGATTGGAGGCAGTTGATAATAACCGATGTTTGATGATAAAATTTCAACTGATTCCCAACACCATTATGTAGAATAATAAGATGACCATTTTAATTGTCAAAAAGCAAAGCTTAAGTGATCAAATTCAGATTTGGATTCCTTGTTAAAATTCTGCCAATACTTTGAGTCAAACAATAGTTTAAAAAAACCCATACCAAAATAAAGATTTCTCATTTTAACAATTGCAATTAAGGAGTTCCAATACAGCATAAAGGTTTGGTCAAATTCCTTGAAGAAACAGAATGTTGGCGTGATGATGCCCAATTTGTTGGTAATATCTGTTATAATAGCTGTGTGCATTTGGTTATAAAGATAGTAATATCTACAGCATATCATGAGAAAAAACCTACAAATATTGTCATCACATACATGCAGGTTGTTCAATTTAATTGTCTTATACTAACCCTGTAACTGAACATACCACTGACAGAACACTGCATATTACATAATTTAGTGCCCTACTTGTCCATCTCATTCAACTCTAGGGACTTTCATCTCTCTCCTTTTGTCTTGTCCTTCTGTCTTGTCCGTCTTTCTGTCCGTCTGTCCATCTGTCTTGCATATAGTTTTTTGGATATTTTTTTTAAAGCCTTGAGATGCGTAGCTGAAATTTTGTGTATAGCTTTATAATGTACTAGCTGTTACATAACAATGTGCATACCTGTTACATGCCCATTTTTCAAAGAGTTATGGCCCTTGAACTTAGGAGATACGAAAATGTATTTTCCAGACTTTTTTAAAATGTATTTTGTATATAGCTTTATTATATACTGTTACACACCAAGTTGAATTTAGGAGATACAAAAAGAAAGGATAGGGCCCAGAAGTGGACATGTATTGCTTTAGCTTACTATCAGAATGTTTGCTTATATGGTATTTATATTATGAAAGTTAATTGTGAAATGTTATATTTTCAGATTACGCATTACCAAACTGGATACTTATGACACTGGCTACTACACATGTCGTGCCAAAAACAACTTTGGTGTGGAAGAAACTACAGGAATACTCTTTGTTAAAAATGGTAAAGATTGTTTTCTTATATTAGATGTTTGTAACTTTGCTTTTGTCTGTGAAGATGTTCAAGCAATTGCCAATCAAGTACTTGAGGGTCAAATTCGACCCAGACCTGAGTACCCAAGATAATAATGAATGAGACTAAGGAATAAAATAAAATAGCATTATGCATCTTGTGGAGGATGTTCATACAGTTGCCAACATATTATGGAATTTATTATACCTGAAGCATGTCAAGGAAGGTGAGCAATTGTGGTTCTTTGATAGACTAGTTTTTGTGTGTAATGTTAGATGAATGTGATGTGATAGAAAACAATGGTACCAGTCTATTCATAAGTCACAAGTGCTCAGCCTCCTGACTTCACAGATAGAGCCTCCTTAAGTACTCATAGGTCAAACTCGACTTGGATTCAAGTACTCAACACATAGATGATAATGAGACTAAGGAATAAAGTAAAATAGCATTATGTAACTTAATTTCCAGCACTGAACATGGATGCTAAATTATGCTATTGTAGTGCATTCCACACGTTCAACTTTTGTTTTCTCATAATGAATGAGTCTTGCAAAACTTGGTACTCGAGTACTCATGAAGGCCCTAATCACAGCTTGCTAACTAACAGGGTGATAGACTGGTTTTTGAAGCCTAATGTTAGATAAATGTGATGTGACAGAAGATGATGGTAACAGTTGAATTGTCCATAAGAGCTCAGCCTCCTGAACCTGCCACAGTTCAGTAAGTTTATAAGTGGCACTTGACTGCAGCTCGGTTTGCACTGGTGCACCTCTTGGTGCAGCATACAAAATAAAACATAACAGCTGTATGTAAATCATGAAACGTAGGATACGGGAATCAACAGTGGGTCCAAGAGAAGAACAAAGAGTTGGGTTTCACAATATTGGGAAATCGGTGGATCGTTGGAAAATAGGTTTCTGTTAGCAGTGTCTTCTTTGAGAGGCATTATTAGGAAAACAGTTTTTTTAGTCACCTATCAGTCCAACCACAGGGGACTATAGTTTTCATCTCAGTCTGTCTGTTTTGTCTGTCTGTTCCAACATACAGCATTCCAGACTTTTTTCCAATGATTTAGCAATGCTTCAAGATATTGACCTGAAGTTTTGTGTATAGCCATATCATGTAGCATTACAGATAATGTTTGACTTTGGCACTTGGACTTAGGAGATACAAAATGTATTGGGCCCGTGTTTATGACTTACCTGTACATAATTACACATATTCACAATGCTTAAACACCTGTTTATGACTTACCTGTGCATAATGATACACATTCACACCTGCGTTTGAGAAAAACAAGTTTCGTAAATTTGACCCTGCATGTTTTTGGATAACATGGAGGCAAGTTAGAATGAATGGAAGACTTAATACAAATTATTAATTTTGAAACTATATGGTGTGCTGGACAACCTACTGAAAGATCATCATCTTCAGTTTATGCTTGGTGTAGTAAAGATTACTAAATAAAAACACCAATACATTTTACTATTTTAACATATATAAACATATATTTACAATGTACATATCACATTATTAAAAGTTTATGTATAGTCTTGTGATTTTTGTCTTTTATAAGAAGACAGGCTATCATATATAATATTGCATGTGTGATTTCAATTGAAAATTATTTTTATTTTTAGATAAACCACCAGAAATTGATCGCGGCAATCAAGTTAATCCGGATGATGTTGAATTTAAACCCGATATTCCAGGAGAAACCGATATCAATGGGTAAGTTTATTAGACTTTTTATTACAGTTTTAGGCTGGCTAAATACTTAAAGCTCTTGATGATTCAGCAACTGAGCATGCTACTTGGTCTGTTTGACATTTTAAAAGGTATAGATTTGGGTTGAGAGCGAGATTGAAAGTTTGTTTTGTTTAACGACACCACTAGACCACATTGATAAATTATATCATCAACCATGGTAAATGCAGCAAGGGATCTTTTATATGTACTTTCCCACAGACAGGAAAGCACATAACATGCCCTTTGACCAGTTGTGGTGCACTGGCTACAATGAGAGAAAAAAACAGTCTATTGAATGGATCCACCAAGGTGGTTTGATCCTGTAATGCAAGCACCTGAAGCAAGTACTCAACTGACTGAGCCAAATCCCAGCCTCAGGAGGGGATACTTATTTTGTTAGCTAGTTATACTGCATATGCAGTGAGACAAGTCTAAACCAGATCAGGCCAGGGACCTAATAGGATCCGGTGTTTAGAGGGTCCTAATTTAGAATTTAGAAAACTCGGGACCATGAAACTTTGCTGGTTTTGACAGGATTTTGGTTTATTGAGGATCCGGTTTAGACAGGTTTCACTGTATACGAAAGGTACTGCTTTACCAATATTTTACGCTACAATTTTTAAAACTATATCTGGAGATGGTCTACTTCATAATATCATACCGGTACTTCAAAGTACAATATATTACTGAAGATAACGAAGTGGTATGTGGGGAGGCTATAGTCAACCCCACTTCCTGTATGGCACTAATCTTGCCTGAGATCCACAAATGGCCATTACAAGTGTCAGTGTAAATTGGCTGGCTATGAGTGGAATGCCTGGCCTCTCATGACTGGGATAACCGGTTGACTAAATAGTGATAAGAGGCCGAACTGTCGGTTGTTTACAGCATTCTATGGTCATAAACTCCACCACAGACTACAGCTAACCATAGAGGTGAGCATCTCGAAAAACCCATAGTTTCAGTTCTTTACAGCATTCTGTGGTCATAAACTCCCCTGCAGACTCCGGCAAATGCTCGGAAAAACCCATAGCTTCCTCTCACAAGTGATAGGTGGAGCCTCAAATTAAAGGTGACTGTTTGAGAATGGCGTTATAAAGACTCAGCATGTGTATGCCTGTGTGATAAGCCAAGCCAGAAGGCGGAGACCACAGGATACAACGACTCTTGAATGTCTTTGCCGTGGAATGTGTGACTGTTCCTCAACAGCTGAACTCTTTTTAATCTGCAAAATAATAGACCACAGTTTATGATTCTTCTTTCAGTTTATTACCATTTTCCTCCCTGTGAGATTGCAGCATCATGTAGTGAAAAGAATCTGTCGCTTATTTTCCCTTTTCCCCCCATCTGTTTCCCATAAACCTTTACATTGTAAAGAAAAAAAATTCATTACAAACAAATTTTAGGAATTTTTTTGTCCATAAATATGCTTTGAATTAAAATTGGCATATAATTTGTTAAAAAGGTTGGTGCTTACAATGTACATGAGATGTTTGTAACATTTCATTATATAATTACTATATAATATCAATGAGGGATAGGTTCTAGTCGTATATCAAAGGCCATGGTATGTGCTGTTCTGTCTGTGGAATGGAGCATATACAAGATCCCTTGCTACTAATGGAAGAATGTAGTGGGTTTCTTATCTAAGACTATATGTCAGAATTACCAAATGTTTGACACCCAATAGCTGATGGTGAATAAATCAATGTGTTCTAGTGGCTTCATTAAAAAAGTTTGTTTGTTTGTATGTTTAACAACACCACTAGAGCACATTGATTTATTAATATTGATTTTTATTAATCATTGACTACTGGATATCAAACTTCGGTGATTTTGATATATAGTCTAAGATAACCTGCTACATTTTTTCATTAGTAGCAAGGGATCTTTTATATGCACCATCCCACAGGCAGGATAACACATACCATGGCCTTTGATATACCAGTCATGGTGCTCTGGCCAGAATGAGAAATAGCCTAATGGACCCACCGATGGGGATCAATCCCAAACCGAGCGAACGCTTTGCCACTGGACTACATCTCACCCTTTCATTGAGGAAAACAAATTTTAACTTCTATTATCATTGACCACATCTATTAGGTAGTTAACAGTTTTACCGTACTTATCTGAAAACATTGACAGGTTGAGATACCGGTAACTGCCTTTAATAGATTTTTTTCTTTCCAGTCATTTATGTATTGTGTAACTCTACTGACACAAGCAATACAGCTAGTACAGGAAACTGGTTCGAAATTCAATATTTCATGTTTGTGGTTTTTGCAGAAGTGTTAGTCCTATATATTTATAGAATTGCCGTTTTATGTCTCTTAATTAATGCTGTTGCTATATTTTGTCATAAATTTTGTTGTATGGGAAGTTTTTATGATGGTTTTTCATGTCAGAGCTCTGTATCATGGGGAAGTTATAAAAGCTTTGACGTAAATTACAGGCATGTAATGCTTTATGGTTAATGCATTCTGGAAGGTTTTTATTTTTTATTTATCTGTGTTTTGTTTTATTAGTTTTATCTAACAAGAGAACGTGAAAACGTCATTTACAAATATATTTATTACCCTGGTTTATTTTTCTTTGGAAATATGTGTGTTGATAATGACCTTTTATGATCATTTTACAATAAGACATGTCCAAATTGAAGGGGGCAAGAGTCACTAAATATTCCTTCTATTAATCGGTGTTCAAAATATCTTGTATTCAGGTGTCATTATTTGTTATATTTTCAGGTTTAATGGCCGCTATGATTCAGACTTGTTACCAGGAAAGTAAGTGTTAAATAAAATTTTATATTTATTGTTAATATTAATATCATCTGTATATATGTCAATGATGTCTTGACAAAAATGTCTTCTTCTCAGTGTTAAGTGTTTATGGCATTTTTACAAACATTGTTTTACAAAAAAAAATTGCATATAAAAGATTCCTTGCTAAAATCACTTTCCTACACTACACAATCTTATACAATTTGTAACATCAATGAAGTCACACAAAAAATGACAAAATTTCTTACATAAAAAGCTATATATTGCAAATTTGTGGACAGCCTTTGCTGAAGGTGACTGTATTCAAAATATTTTGCTAAATATTTTAAATTAAATTATTGGTGTTATCTTTGTTTTGTCAAAATTACTGTTTCCCTTTCTTGAAAATCACTGTTGTAATCATAATGCCAGTGGTCATGTCATGGAGTATAGCCAGTTAATTGTAGTTGACAATAATGCATTTGTGGAATTTTTTCCATGTGATATTTGAAAGGGGATAAAGGTCTTGTGGTAAATAGAAACAGGATGTCAACAAGTTGAAACTATTTACTGAGATTGAGTCCATGCCAAAGAAATAATTTGATATGTATGACTCACAATAATTTTCACACACGGTTTGTGAAGTCAAAAGTAAAACCATCGGTGTTTGTATTGTTGTTGGGTTAAATGGCCAAGGCATGGTGTAAAACATTAACTAGTATTTATTCTGGTTGCATGTTATTCAGTGTGAACAATTATTGCCATATTTAAATGTGTTGGTTTGTCCTCGTTTATTTCAACTTTACCTTTGTTGTCTACCAACATTTATTTCTTGATCACCCACCCTACATGTATCCCACTGTCTCATTAAGGCCAGGTTTACAGTAACCACTGTCTCATTAAGGCTTGATCACCCACCCTACGTGTATCCCACTGTCTCATTAAGGCCAGGTTTACAGTAACCACTGTCTCATTAAGGCCAGGTTTACAGTAACCACTGTGTTATTAAGACCAGGTTTTACAGTAACCACTGAGTCTTTAACATTACTTTTACAGTAACCACTGTATCGTTAAGGCCAATTTTACAGTAACCATTGTGTCATTAAGACATGTTTTACAGTAACCATTGAGTCTTTAAGATTACTTTTACAGTAACTACTGAGTCATTAAGGCCAGTTTTACAGTAACTACTGAGTCATTAAGGCCAGTTTTACAGTAACTACTGATTCATTAAGGCCAGTTTTACAATAACTACTGAGTCATTAAGGCCAGTTTTACAATAACTACTGAGTCATTAAGGCCAGTTTTACAGTAACTACTGAGTCATTAAGGCCAGTTTTACAATAACCACTAAATTATTAAAGGAGGGGACAATCAAGGCATTTGGCCTAGTATGCATATTCAACGATATGTAATGCACATTATTGTTTAATATCAACAAGTATAATCATATAGCTAATTAATAAAATGGTTAAATGTGATGGC
>JAECMU010126581.1:12539-25334 GCA_016106625.1 Dracogyra subfuscus
GCAACATCTTAGTAAACTAAATCAGGCATAAAGTTCAAATGAAACATTTACATCATTAGAAATATGGTTTATGTTCACCTATGAAGCAACAGATTGTGACTGTTAATGAAAAGTTATAAGATTCTAAACAAGTAAACACAAGATGAAACTGTATGCTACAAGTCAGTATGAAAAGTGACAGCATGAAAATGCAACTTTTATCAATGATGTCATGGCATGAAGGAAAGGGAGGTAATTTACAAGTCCTCTGAACACAAGACTGCTGTGTGCTGCAACTGTTTACAATTATTTACACTTAATGACAAAACTCAGCACCAAGACACTTCACTTGTTTACATACTTCATCCAATAAACACAATCCAGGCACAGTAATCAATGTCTAGACTGTAGACTTATTAAAGTCTCACCCATCTAGTTAAGTCTGGACACAAGTCTTGAAGTCAGGACTTGATAGTTTTGTAAGCATGGACCTTGAGGTAAATATCATTTATACTGCCATTTTCAACAACAATATTGAAATATGTGGTCATTTCCTAATGTAGTGTCCACAGCCATCTGTCATAACAATATTCACATCAAATATGTTGCCATCTTTGAATAACAGTTTACACAGTCAAATACAATGCCATCTAATAACAATATCTACATCAAATAGCACTATTAACATTTTACACAAAAACAAAAATCACAGCTGCCACTTAAAGATACAGATTCTGACATTCATACAAAGCCCATGAACACTTTTCGTTTCACAGATTCACTTTGGACAAATGTGTAATCACATACGGTATGACACGGATGTCGTGTGTTATTACACTTCTGAAAGGAAAACACTGACAAACATTCGTGGATTAGTTACTAGTAGCGTTAGCTCAAATATTGGCTGAATCTCTAGTTGAGAAAAAAAATACTTTTGGCACATCCATATAAGGAACAAGAATAACAAAACGCACCAAATACTCATTAACAGAATTCTGTTCCTAAACTGTACGACAAGACACTGTACTCATGAATTCAATGATGCCATTTTGTTTAGAAAATGTCTTTTTGAGTTCTTCACTGTCAAAAAGTGTTTAGAATATAGAATCTCTAAGGTCACATGATGGTGTTCATTTGTGTGTAACCAGGACTACACATCGGTCTCAGGCAAATCGGCTTGTTGATGGAATGATTCTCGAATTCTGTCCATGTAATTAGCACAAAGATAGGAATATGACTTGTTGTACCACTCCGGACTCCGGCCCCTAAAAATACAAAGAATTAAATTACATTAAGATATTATATATATCAAGTAGAGCAGCAAAATTCAAATCATTCCCAATCCATTCCCGAAGAACACAATTTTTTTAAACTAAAAGTAATAATTAAATAAAAAAAAAAAATATGGAACAATGGAAGAATAATACAAATTATGTCAGAGACAACAAATTTTTACAATATTCTCAAACTTTTCAATAATATATTAATTATTACTTCAGATTTTACTGGCCAATTAAATGGAGAGGAAACCTGATACATTTTTCCATTAGTAGCTCAAGATATTTTATATTATACACCATCGAGAAATATCCCAATGAACCCACAGATGGGAATCGATCCTATATCAACAGCACATCAGGCGAGCACTTTACCACTGGGCTACATCCCACCAATTAATTAATTTGTTCGTTTGAGTTATCTCACCTTGTGTCTGTCCGTGTTAGGTGTGTGATTCTAGTTTTTCCCGACCCGCACGGCTCCATGAGGAAATGTGACATCAGCTCCATAGCTCGGACTCCTTGGATCTCCGTGATGTCGGGGTGATCAACAGATGTTGAAATCATCGCACACGCACCCTTAACCAGGTCAGTCCGCCAGTATCTGTAACATACCATCAGATTTGTTAAAATTAAATCATCACATTAAATAAATTTGCAAATTTAGACATTTTGATTTAAACATTTCCTCCTAACCTTTTCTCCTGTCTTACTTGAAGGAATTGGGTCACATCAGAACCTGTGCACAAGACAGGCATGCACTACAACAGCTTGCGCTGAATGTGTACATTATATTAATTCACTGTCCTTGTCCTTAAAAAGTATTTTAATGCCTATATTTTTCAAAATGCAGTAAAGCCAAAGTTGCAGCATAGCTTTGTTATGCTGTTTGAATGAAATAATTTTCAACAGAACCTAGCAGTTGGTGGACTGAATTAATAAACTACAGATAAAGAAAGAAATGTTTTTATTTAACAATGCACTCAACACATTTTATTTACGATTATATGGCATCAGACATATGATTAAGGACCACACAGATTTAAGCTTGCTGTCGCCACTTCTTGGGCTACTCTAATTGATTAGCAGCAAGGGATCTTTTATATGCACCATCCCACAGACAGGGTAGTACATACACCCGCTTTTGATATACCAGTCGTGGTGCAATGGCTGGAATGAGAAATAGCCCAATGGGCCCACCAATCGATCTCAGACTGATTGCGCATCAAGCAAGTGCTTTACTACTGGACTACGTCATGCCCCAAATTACAGATAAAGCAAGTAGCTGAATTTACCTGAGTATACAGTAGTGCCGCGTGGGGTGTGGTGCCATGCTGTTACACATGTACTGGAACACATCCGCATGTTGATCCAACTGTTCAACCACCGACCAGTTCAACAGATCCTCATCCCACACTTGTCTGTAAATAACAGAAAACACAATACAGGACTCAAGTTTCCTTAAATCATCAACACCATACAGAAATTAATTTTCCCTCAAATCATTAACAGAAAATAGAGAATCCCTTAGTTTTATCAAATCATTAACAAGACAATACAAAACTAAGTTTCAATAGTTATTAATAATACAATACACATCTAACAGCTTTAATAAATCATTAGGCAGAATTCAGTTTTTTCAAAGCATATACAGAACTATTTTCTTAAATCACTAATAACAAATTACTGAAATCCATTTTCTCAAACCAATAACACAATTATAGAAATGATTAAATATATCAAATGTAGTTCAAGATATTTTCAGTATACCCAGTATCCAGTAATGTTGACATTAAGAAGACACAATGCACAATGCATGCCATATAATTTAATAATATTTGCGCTTTTAATTTATGTTTACATCAGAATATAATAACCAAGGAAAGAAAGGAAAAGTTTGTTTTGCTTAACAACACCACAAGAGTACATTAATTTCTTAATAATTGGCTATTGGATGTCAAACGTGTGGTAATTTTGACATGTATGTTTTGCATTAGTATATATCTTTTATATACACCATCCCACAGACAGAACAACACATACCACAGCCTTTTAACCATGATGGGGGTAGGATTTAGATGAGTCGGTTGAATACTCACTTGGTGCTTACATCACAGGATAGAACTACCTCAGTGATTCATTCAACTGATTGGGTTTTTTTCCGTTACAGTCAGTACACCACAACTGGTGTGGTATGTGCTTTCCTGTCTGTGAGAAAGTGCATATAAAAGATCCCATGGGTAAATGTAGTGGGCTTCCTCCGAGTCAAAATTACCAAATGTTTGACATCCAATAGATTTCATTTCATTTCAACTTATGTTTGTGCTTATATCCAATTAAGGTTCAAGCACACTGTCCTGGGAACACACCTCAGCTATCTGGGCTGTCTGTCCAGGAAAGTAGGTTAGTTTGTAAGTGGTTAGTGAGAGAGAAGAGGGTATAGTGGCCTTACACCCACCCAATGAGCGTTTAAGAACTCGCTCTGGGTTGGAGCCGGTACCGGGCAACGAACCCTGTACCTACCAGCCTGTAGTCCAGTATGTTTACCTCTCGTGCAATATTCTGTTGAGGACTTCCACTGGAGGAGCTTCCACTTCCACACAGCATTTCCACTCTCGGAGAGGATTACTGTCTGCCGGCTTCTTGTAAAATATCTCAATCCCGTTGATAGTCAGCGATAAAACCCAGCCTCGGTTTCTATCATGAGATTCCTGCAAAGTGGAAATACTGTCATTCAGGAATCAAGAGATAAAATAAATATCTATAATGCTATAACAAGACAAGAAAAAAATATTTTTATAAAAACACCCAGTGTATGTCTTGTTCAAAAGAAAATGTTCATGGTTTGTAATCCACAGAATAAAGTCTGGAGCACTGGTTAGGATGGAGGAGAAAAGCCACAATCTACAATGGTAATTGAACCTGCAGGCACTCGTCACTAAGCTACATCCAGCCTCCATTAAAGGTAAAAGTTAACAAGAGTACAGAAGTGGAAGTAAAAAATCACCAAACTTTTAATACCCAGGGTGGGAATTGGTGAACTGTAAAAAAGAGGAAATCTAGAGGGGTCCCAGAAATTCTTGAAATCCTAGGTTAAAATTTGTGCCATCTGACACATTTTGGAGGAAAGGACGATTAAAATGTGAGGAAACCCAATGTTCCATTAGAGGCAAACCGCTGATCCGAGGAGAATTCCCACCCTGAATACCATGTTAGAAAGTAATATAAAAAGAAGAGATCCATATACTTAGCTGAATGAATTTTTTAATGATGCCTGTTTCTGTTTTTAATTAAACTGGACACTTAATTTAATTATGTTAAATTGCTGTGGACACTGTTAAAAGTTAAAATGCCTTTAGCTGAGAGATCCATTATCTGGTTGGACAAGCTGGTTACCTTGAGTAAAGTCTGGATGCATTCTTCACCAAATGACTTGAAATCTGGACCATCTTGATTAGGAACCCGGTAAAACTCTTCAAAAGGGGTTGGTTCTGCTCCTTCGATGCAGGACAAAGGCAACTTGGAAAACAGCCAGGATGGAATCTGTTCAGTATAACAGAAAACAGGGGTTTTAACATAAGACAATATAGGGTATTCAGTACTTATAGATATGTGCTCCTTAAATGATGTGACAAAATAACATGTTTCAGATAATACAATATGATTTCTTTTTTTATCTATTGTCTTTAGCACAGGATAAGCAAAATATCTATATTTTCAATAATTACTATAACAATAAAGGGTCAAGGGAATAAATTGTGATGTCATCTTTTGGTCATTTCAGATAACTGCATTTTATAATTAACAATTCTGTTGTTGTGAAATGTAATTTATACCTAAACACACATGATTTACTAACAACCCTTAATGGCCTACCATAAATATAGGTTTTTAGTTTACCAACATATGATGTTTATAATATTCTACTCTTGACTCTTTGTTTGGACATCATAGGTTATTCTCTTGGACCATTCAGTCATAATCTGTGAACTGCAATGACTAAATCCAGTACTAACCATGAATATCTTCTTGCACTCGGTGATCATGAATGTAAGGCACTCGTGGGCAGCCTTCTGCTCCAGCAGTTCCCGCGCCTCGGGGATGCCGAGGTTTTTACGATTCCTCTTGGGACTTGAGTTGTTTCTCAAACCTCCCATGTTAAACAGTGATGGGGCGAAACACACAGCCAGGTTACTGGCAGTCATCTACAACAATACACAGTATTACGTTATTTACAGATAAAGAGACGAAAAGTCATTAAAGGTATTGGAGTGATTTCAGAGTGTTTTTGTTGTCTCAGAGAACAAAATTAACTGCAATAATTATCAGAGTTAAATGACCAACAAAAATATTGGGAAGAATACTAATATTTAGAACATTTCTTTGTGTTGTTTTAATAGGTGATTAGCATTAACCTACTTGGAAAACTTTTATGATTTAAATATTTAACCATTTTTCATTCTTAAGATTTTTCTTTGCTTCCACATTTTTGTTGAGCTTGTCTAGTTAAAATGTATTCCAGAGGCAAAAAGACACAAATATACATTTACGTAATAGTGGAATTAATGTAAAAACATTTTTTTTTTTTTAGTTGTTATAATTAAAATTTGTAAAAACATATGTTCAATGTTGTTTAATTTTATATTTTTGATAGAGACAAGAGAGTAGTTCTACGTTTGGAATAAGCCTGATACTAACCTGATGTTCAGCAGAGTGCTGCGAAACATCACTGAGGAAGAGCAGCAGTGACTGAAGTGTCTCGCGGTTCTCATCTGGCAGTAACACAATGGTCGCCTGAATCGCCTCCAGTCGCAGGCTGCTAGGTACATCTGCAAAATTACATTCTCAATTACAATCACTACACAAGTAGTAAAGACATGGAATATTTGTTAGCAATACCACAGCCAGTTTTAAATTATAGCAGTTCAGTGTCTAATACTTGGTTATTTTAATACTTGGTTGAGAGAATAAGAGGAAACCCACTGCCACAAATGCACCAAGTGGAAGTCATCCTACAGACAAGGCATGTGACAGAGATTCAGGAAAAAGATGATATTTTGTCATTATAACTCTAAATTATGGAAAACAGTTTTGTAATGCACTTTCCAAGACACAGGACAGGACACACCAGTAATAACAACTTTTATAAAAACAAAAGATGGCTAGTAAAGCTATGAGCATGTTGACACTTGTCAAGATAAACCTTGGGAATGTTGGTCATCCTGCAGATGATGCATCTAACAGTGATTTACGGTAGTGTATTGTCACAGCTTTGCCAAAATATCTTTTGGACTCTCCATTATGCAGAGATATGAACTTTAATATGTTAATGATTTTGAAACTGCCATTCCGCTTTACATCTACAGTGAAATATTCTGGTATATAGCTGAACTTAATAAATATATATATTTAATGGAAAGTAAGTCCATATTATAATAATTCATAAACTAGATAAATCAGGAAGCAAAAGCAACTCCGAGATGACCCAGTAATAATAATTCATAAACCAGATATATCAGAAAATAAAAGCAACCGAGAGATGACCCAGTAATCAGTGACTTACGAGTGAAGATAGTGATGAAAGTTTCTGACAGTTTATTTGTCAGTAGACACTCGGGCAGCTCACGGAAGTACTGCTTCAGAAGATCAGCAACGTCATATGCCTGAAGCTCCTCGAAATCCACCTCTTCTGAATGAGACAAACACATGAAAAATTAAAATTAGTCAAGAAAACATAATTTTCCATTTCACCACATTATGACAAGATTTATGCAAAATCACCAATACAAGTTTTTTTTTAAACATTTGTATTATCACTATTCTGAGGAAAAAATGTTGAGGCAAACCCAGACCTGTAAAATAAATATCAAGTGTCATGGGAAAAATAAAATAAATCTGCCTCGTGCCTTATGCTGACTACACCATTGCTACTGGACTTGATTCTGGTAAACTTTACAGGTTCTGTAAAGAATTAGTTACTGAGAGCATTTTTGTTTCTGGGTACTACTGAAATCTGTAATTCTTGAAAACAATGTGACATTTTTCATTCTTGATTAGTGGACCTATTTGCTGTATCTGGAGTTCACACAGAGACCATGTGTATTTAATTGTACTGACATCACCTCCCTTCACAAGAATTAAACTGAAACTTCTTTCTTTCCTTCTATGTATTTTTCTTGTTTTCAGTACTTGTTAACTTTCTCTTCTAGATATTCTGTCAAAACTAACCTGGGCGAGCTTCAAGATCATTCCTAAGTTTCTGGATTCTCGACCGGACACCAGATTTGCGAAAGATTCCCAAGGCATCATTGGCAGTCTTGCGCAGGTATCGCATGGCATACAGGATACACTGCGGTAATGCCTGACCAGTTCTCTGCAGCATCACATGAAGCGGAACCCCAAACACATTCTTCTCCGTGAAGTCGGGCGACTTGTTCCGCTTCATGAAACGTGGCATCGACCAGTTCCAGCCCGTCCGGTTGGTAGGCGAGTATTTTTCCATGATGGCCGTCAGCTTGAGGAGGGAGAGTTTGCGCAGCACCATCAGCTGACGGACAGACAGACTGTCCACCTGCAGATCTCGACTGTTCAGACTGGGGCGGTGACATTTCTGGAAACTGTGCCAGCGAATTCGCTTACGTTTTCTGTCACTGAAAAATATGTAAAATAATGTCGGATTAAATTTATTGAAACATAGTTTATGACATATCCTATATAAAAGTTATTCAACTTACAAAGAAACAGAAAGAAATATTTTATTTACCGATGCACTCAACACATTTTTTTTAGGGTTATATGGCATCAGACATATGGTTAAGGACACACACAGATATTGAGAGAGGAAACCCACTATCGCCACTTTATGGGCTACTCTTTTCAATTAGCAGCAAGGGATCTTTTATATGCACCATCCCATAGACAGGATAGCACATACCACAGCCTTTGATGTATCAGTCGTGATGCTCTGGCTGGAACGACAAATAGCACAGTGGGCCCACTGATGGGGATCGATCCCAAACCGACCATGCATCAAGCGAGCACTTTACCACTGGGCTACACCTCGCCCTTATATAAAAAGGTGTCACAAGTTATCCAACTCTTCTAATATATACACAATTTGTATTTACAAGTCACAAAGTTCACTTTATAAAATGGGGCCCTGGTAATGTGAAGTGTTTTATAAGAGATTACCTAGAAGTTCTGGTCAGTGATGACCCAACCCCAGAGTCCCGTCTCTCCCTCCTCTCCGTGTTTTCTGTGTGTTCCAGCGAATCGTCAGGGGACAGTTCTTCTCCCGGAATGTCCTGGTCACTTGATCGTGACGACATGTGACTGCTCCCATCATTCTCCAGATCCATCTCCGCATCCAGGGGCAACGTCTCATCAACCGAGGCATTCTGGGATACGTTCAAACTAGGAAACAAATTTTCTCTTTTTGATATAGCTGAAATAATAAGAAAAATAATGAAATCAACTATGGGTAAAAAAAGAGAATGAAGCATGTTACAAAATAATAATAGTTTTTTGTTTTTTTTATAATAATTTTATTTGGTAAATTTTAAGTCATCAAGAACTCAAACCTATTTCATTTATCGGAATTAAATAATAATTTGATATACTTTCATTCACCCAATCAACACTGAATAAATATTATTCTTCAAACCTCCAGATGGCTAACCAAGATGTAAAAGCGATTGTCTATGATTCAGGTTTTAACTGAACAAAATACTTGACAGACTGAGTCTCCAACAAAACACTTAATAATAATCAATAACAATGAAGAATGTACTGAATAAATAATATTTATGAAACTGTATATCAAATTAATAAAAGCATTTTCAATTTTGAACACATACAAAATTAGTTAAAGAATGAAATGACTGAACTAATGTACAAATGGATGCAATTCTTTAACTTAATTTTAAAAGATACATACATGTATACAACATGGGATGTATGGGAATGAAACCATGGCAAACCAGGTAGGCTAACTTTGTATTTTGTTTTGATCATCAACAAACTAATTTTTATTTTAGAACATAATAGCAAGTAAAGAGCATAACCACGACACTTGCCGTGAGTACCATGATAAAATCTGAACCCTCAATAAACTAATGGATCCAATTCTATGACTCATTATATTTTATTTACAAAGCGTATTTATGACTTACAAGCATGTAACTATGTGTATTTTCAATACTTATAAACCTGCATCAAAGAAAAACAGGCTTCGTAAATTCATCCCATTAATTTTTGTGTAGTTTGAAACTCGTCAGTAGCGTAACTGAGTCTTTATTTGTAGGGGGGCCAAAGGGGGGGCCAGACCTTCGTCCGGAGGGGCCAATAGTGTATTTATTGTGTACAATCAAATGTGAAATGGGGGGGCCAATGGGGGGGCCCCCAATTTTTTTTACGCCACTGAAACTCGTCAAGAGATGTGTACATACCACTTTCCTCCGACTTGCCATTGATAGTTTCACTTAATCCATTGATGTTCTCAAACAGTTGGTGAAGAATGGCATCCAGTTCTTCTTGGGCCGCAGCCAGCTCCTCATCTGTTGACGAAATCTTTGAAACTGTTGTCGACTTCACCTGATCAACACTTGCCGATCTCGCTCTTAAAATTCTATTCTGATCACTGTTTAAAGACAGTTCAACATTTGGCGATCTTTCTCTTAATATTTTGCTCTGATCAACACGAGACTGTTCTCTCGAGTCAGTTGTGGGACTGACGATCGACGACAGTTCACTGATCGTGCTAAACTGACTCACATTTGAAGAAGCATCACTACACTGACTCATGTTCATCACATCACTAGAGTTCAGATGGTCACTACATTTCGACTGGGAACTCGTGTTCAGGGCATCTTTACCCTGTGCATGGTCTCTGCCTTGTGACGGGTGATCTCCAATGTTATCATACATACTCAACCGGATGGATTTCTTACCCGATTTCGGACTTACGGGTAGGGGCATGAGTTCATCTGATCGCTCACCGCGTAAACTGAAACTTCCTGTCCTGTAGTTAATGCTGTGTCCGTCCCCCGTGTCTATGTAACCGTTCTGAAGACGCTTGGGGAAGCTGCCCGGCTTGTGGTCTTGAGGTAGAAAGAAGATCTCCATCAGGTTCATATCACTATTGTTTCTACGCACTGTGTTCTGGAGGTACGAGTCTGCCGTTTTGAAGTTCTGCAGCAGTTCTGAGTGTGCCGTGTAGTACTCACTCAGTGACGAGTCATTTAACCGACACTTTGGCTGGCTCTCGTGAACACACTGGGAATTATTTAACACTCGTTCCTTTGGGGAAATGGGGGAAACAGGCGACACAGGAGAAACTGTGGTAGTAGGGGACACGGGGGACATTTCGTCCGAGAAAGAAGAACTACCCTCCTCACTCTTGTCATCATCACCACCAATAGAAGGAGGCAAAACCTCCGATGTCGGACTGATGTCCACACAATTCATATGCTGAATCTTTGCCTGCATGTCTGCCTTATCAGCGACTACCGGTCCACTGATCTCAACAATGTTTTTTGAAAACTTTTTATTCCTCTTCGATTTGAAACTCTCAACTTTCCTCAGCAGGTTTTTAGCACTTTTGATCCTGTCGCTGGCGGCCCTCCTGAGCCGTGGGCTGACGATGAAGGTCGATTCTGAAGGTGTGGAAGTCTTTCTCTCAAGGGTTGAGTAGCCAAGGTGTGGCATCTTGCTGTCGAGAACCGGACTATCGTCAGCCGGACTGCTTGAGTCCTGGTCCGTGAGAAGGCTGTCGTGACTTGAACTCGACTTCACTGTCACGTGACTCTCATCAAGATCTAAATCCTTCCTTGACCAGCGCTGGATATTCTGTTGGAACTCCCACCGACTGCTCAGAGCACAGAAATCATCATCGTCATTATCATCATTCTGAAAAAACAATATCCACATATTTTAATTTTTTATATATTTTTTTACTTTGTAAACAGTAAAAGCATGAAGAAAAATTCACAAAAGCTATTATCAATTTGAAATAGAACCAGTATTTAAAAAGCAGTTCAAATATTAACTTGTTTACAGAATGTTGCATATTAATTCCAGCAAGCAACAATTTGTCGCTGGCGAGACAAAAGGATTCAGTTAAAGTTGTGCGGATGATTCACTGTTCGTGCTGCAACATTCCAGCGAACTCATGGAATCAATACCGCAATAATAAAGCGATGACATTTTGTCTGGATTAGGCTTTGATCACATGCAGATACTGGCAGATGCTCAATCTTACAACCAATCAATAGACTCGTTATCTTCTTAATTAACACCAATTTTCAGTCTGAATCATTGTTTTAACTGTAACCAGCCAGAAGAAAATCAATAAATAATGAATTTTAGCAATACACCTCTTAAAAGAAAAAGAAATAACCAACAAAACATACCATAGTTTTATGTAAAACAAAATATTTAAAAATGAAAAACATATAATAAATGGGTTTTTTAATAAATTTAATATTTTAAGTAAAATATTGTATTGAATCAAATGGAAGAAAGTGCACAGTACACCACATGTCCTTTAATAACAACATCATTTACAAAAACAATTACAAGGTTAAAACATTTATTTTGTGTGCTATAATATATATATATATAAAGCCAAAAAATCCAATGTCATAATAGTAAAATTTATAATTTGAAGTGAAACATTTAAACAAGAGAACAAAATACAAGGTCAATAAAAAAAACACTTACAAAAACAATCAATTATCATCTACAAACACTAATTTTCTATAATCTGAAGACTTATTTCAAACATATATTGTTGTCAATATACATAAACATACAACAAACCAATCCCTAAATATCAATTAATGAATTAATATTGATCCACTAACATACATTATTAATCCAAACAAATCCACATACTTATTCGTTTCCAAAAAGTGAACTGACCTAATGGTCCGTTCAAAAGAAATAGTCAGATCGTGTAAGTGCCGACCGGCTAGTGGAATGCTCTGAAGATATGCCAAACACACTACAAACTATAGTCCATTCAAAGTGATAGTTGACTGCTAAAAGAGGCCTGACACTTGAAGTCCAATAAATGTGTTTACAACTCCCTCCCCACTAGTCCACCCGATAGCTTTGAAGCCACAAGCTGGCCATACACACACACAAGTAAACTCAGCTCAAGGGTGGCCAATATTTGACTAATACTCCATGTAGAGAGCTGATAACACAGCCATGAGACCACTACCCCATGTGGTCCGCTGTTTTAGTATGCCCGAGCCTGTTCTGTCAACAACTTTATCATTCTCTCTCTTCCCTTTTCTTTCAACAATAAATTATATCACTTTTCATTTTTTAACCTATGTACACAGCTGGGCCAAATCTGGGGTGGTTTAAATTAAACTTCTTTCTTTCTTTTTATTTTCTTATAGTTACTAGCATAATGATAAAATGTACAAAAATCTTAAATGGGGTAAAAAATACAATATTTTGTACTTATACAGTTTATGAATGGTTGCTATACTCTACATTCTCAATAACAAATTTTAAAATTTGTTTATAT
>JAECMU010126638.1:0-14689 GCA_016106625.1 Dracogyra subfuscus
GGTAAATATATATACCACGACACATTATAAACATTTTCAGATATGGACCCAAGTCACCAGCAGCCCCTGGTTGCTAGGGAGAATCTACAAATATACCCCCACTCCTTTTTAGTGGGCCAGCAACGAAAGTCACTTTTCGCACCTTTGTTTTGGGTTCGTCAGGATTCTGCCCAGGATTCCTTGAGTGGTCGCAAGTTTTCTCCCACTGGATTTGGCTGGTGTTTTTTTTATTGCAGTCCCTCAGATGCGATCTGAGCAACTCATAAGGCCTCTAATAGAGGTTTAAATTCTTGTGATTTTGTTCAGATTTTAATGTAATTGCCCCAGCGGCCCGCCCCACCCCCCTAAAGTTTGTGATTTTTTCCCCTTTTTTACGTTGGAAAGTTTTATCAATCAAAAGTATTTAATGTAAGAATGGTGTTATGTGAAATATTTTTTTCACCGGCATCGCCGTATTCTGTGCATAAAAATCTCCACCAATGTCTTTAAAGCACCGTAGCAATCGCGTTGATTAATTTAATTTACAAACTGCGCAATAATTATGACTAACTCCTATTACGAGATATGCTTAACCAAATACATGTATTAAAACAATAAGAAAAAAAAGAAAGAAAAAAAAGAAACTCTATAGTTCGAACTAAAATCTCGCGGCTTGTTAACTATTATCTGATATTAAGTTTCGCCATTGCCACGATGATCTAAATTTAGACAACAAACACGCTACATCAGTCAGACTGGCTTTTACACTAAGATACGTTAAAGTTACATTCTCTGGTTACCATATTATAACCTGGGGCGGAGCCAGCTTTTCTGATGAGGGTGGTCCAAGACAAAAGGGGCACCATAACATTATGAAAAGACACCATTGAAAAATTGCACACTGTTCACATGGACCATAATGTAATAGTGCTACAACAGGGATGCTGGCATAATAATAATAATTAAAAAAACTAAATAAATTTGTAAAAAAAAAACCCCTAAAATTCCTAAATAAAAGGGGCACTTCTCAAATTTGAGGGGGGGGGGGGTCCGGACCCCTTGGACCCCCCTCTAGATCCGCCACAGGACAATCATGTGACTTCAATAAACAGATAGCAATATAACTGTAAAGAGACAAAAAATAGTTTTTAAAATTAAGTTTTCTTTCAAATTACAGTCTTTGAAAATCATAGAAAACAAGGTATTGAAAAATTTGCTGTTTTTTCTGTTGAAGCTTGTTTTATTTGCTCGTTGTAACTTTATTTTTACGAACATTTCTGTGAGTATGACAGACATTGTTTACTTCCCCCATGCAAAAGTCAAATATATTCAAATATAGGGCCTACGTATTATGGCGCACGCATGACGCAACCAACGAAATAGGTTCTTCGCCGAATCAGGTCCACGGACGATATACTAGTATGCTAAAAGTACTTGGTTTCTTAATTACAGAACTGTATGGGATTTTGTTTTAAATTTAAACTTTAGTTACTTCTTGAAATAGCATACTTCTTTATATGCTATAGTCCTCTCCAGCTACATAAACTAACTCTGTAAATAATTTCAGTTTATAATGACGTAACAAGAAAAGTTAAAATGTTTTGAAAATTACAAAAAAGCAGTATTTCAGTGCAATTAAAAAAATAATGAATAAATTGAAATATTTATAAAAATGTACATAACATAGTTTAAAAAACACGACGCTCGTTGTTGGGATGGACTATAGTTAAAAATCAGGAATAATTGGTGTAGGATTCCACAACCCAAAATCTTCTGTTTGTTTTACAAACGAGTAATTACTTGTGTATCTGATCAGCTTATGTCTTTATATGTCAGGTTTACCAAACGTTTGACATCCAATAGCTGATGGTCGCATTAGGATCGGATGAAAACTTTGACATTTCACCAAATTTAGTTAGCAGTATATGGTCCAAGCTTCCAAATAATAATGTCATGTGGCCTAGATGGAATATTTTATGAACGTATTAGATATGGAGGAGAATATCTCTTCTTCTGCTTATTTCACTAATGATGTATTCCTGATGAATGGCATCGCGGTGTTTTGGTATGCATTTACAAAGGACATAATAAGTCCAAAATAATTCAGATTCATACCGAGGAATTACCGTTTTATCTGTAGTATTTAAGATTTTTTAGAAAGTGTTAGAATCGTTAATGCCACAGCTACATGCAGTCTTATCGGCTGATTCCCCGAATAATCATCCATGTGGATTTCAAAAAGGCCTGTCAAGCATCGATGCTTCTTTTGTGATACAATAAACATTCAGTAACTATAAGGAATGCAGTGACGGCACTTGTGTCGCTTTTCTGGATAGTTCAAAAACCTTCGATACTGTCTGGCATGCAGGTTTGCTATATAAACTATCAGAAATACGAATCCCTCCTGAAGTCTGGTTTATTTTGAGCAAGATATATACATGTAGCAATGCCAAATCGTGTGTTTTTGTAAACAACATATGCTCACAGTATTTCAGGCAACAAAGGGGGTTATATCAAGGTAGTATTCTTTCTCCTAAACTATATGTTTTATACATACATGAATTGCTAAGCAAGTTAAGCCGTTCAAAAAAAAACCAAAAAAAAAAACCAAAAAAAAAAACCCAACACACCTATGATATTTGATTTTTTTTTTGTTGGTTTGTTTAACGACGCACTCAACACATTTTAATTACGGTTATATCGGCGTCGGACATATGGTTATGTCGAGAAAACACCCCAGTGGTCAGCTGACGGGGATCGATCCTAGACCGACCGCGCATCAGGCGGGCACTGTACCACTGGGCCACGCTGCCCGCTATGATATTTGATGTTCACGTGTCTTGCCCCACACACACAAGCGGACGATATAGCTAATATTTGTCGTACATCAAGCAATATGCAACGTATTGATCTGTGAAAAAATATAGCTTACAATTGCGATTCATATTCTCGTCGCTTAAAAGTCAAATTAATTTCTTTAGAGAGGTGGATCCACCTTTTTATATAATAAATAAATATCTATCACAAATTATATGAAACATGTTGGCATCACTTTGAATAGAAATTTAAATAATTGGGATCGAACCTTACAAGCATGTAAGACTATCAAGTCTACAAGTATGGTACTTTTGCAATCAGGGTTTCACCCACGCAGCCTACATCCAACTAAAAGTGAAAATTAGTTAATGCTCTTTGCTTATCTAAAGCTCTCTATGGGTGTGAACTATGGAACTCTATTACTAAAAGCGAGTTATTAGCACTAGAAAGTGCCTCAGATTTGCAATAAAAAGTATTCAGGGTTTACCCAAAAGGACACGAACAAACATATATCTAGGGTTAATTGGTACTATTTCAGATGCCTACATGCGCGTTACCCTATAAGGTTACAATAGATTATTATGTTTCAAAAATATGTGCGTTTCTTCTCCAGTTGGATTTGCAGCAGACATACATAGGATCCTTTGCAAATATACATCAATTACATACTTTAATGAATACCATAAAACGTCAATATTTCCTCTGAAACAAATATGGAAAATAATAGTGAAGAATTGTGTCTTCGAGTTTGAGGAAACAAAATGGAAAACACAAATATCTGTAACTTCGGATACTCAATCCACTTAAACCTACAAATACATAAAGCATGGGATAGCTCTCGTTCAAACTCTTTGCTAAACGAACAGGCATGTTATAAGTATATGCGCTACATGGAGGCCACGATCATCTCAAGGTTTTTGTTACCTTTTTAATTTACATTACTCAGATATTCTTATACATGTTAAAGAGAAACCCACGCGCCCATTTCCCAGAAATTGCATTAGGCCCGAAATAAAACGGATCTGAGTCTGGAGAGTGTGGCGAAGGCTGGTGGATTTTGACGTCTGGGTAGGTAACTTTTACAATATGTATTAATGCGCTCATGTCTTTAGACACATCTTCTTCTATAAACATTGAGAATAAGTATCAAAAATCCACATTGATTAATATATACCTTGCTTGGTGTATATAAACAAAAGTGAATGAGTAAGGTTCGAACATTGTGCAGCTACCTTCTGGCAGTGTTAAAATATAGCGCATGTTCTAGGTCATCTGTTGCAAGATTTGTAGTTCGAGCCAGAACAGGTATCATACTCGCCAGACCCAAACCCAGATCTGATATTTGTTGGGCCGTAGACTGATCAGAATGAGTTCTTCGTATTGTTAAGCGTATATTTGGCATAACAGAAAAACAGGATTCTGTATGGGCTTTAACATTGAACAGTTAAAAATAAAAATATTTTCGCTAACATTTTGATCGAATAGTCCTGAAACTTGGTACTATAATTATCTGGGACAATCTTCACAAACTAAATTAGAGATAATTTGGAATTTAAAAGGAAATATACGTCTGCCTTCTGATAGTTTGCATTTGGGTGTTTGTTTTTGTTATTGCTGTTTTGTATTTGGAACTTCTGTAATGTAGAACAGCGATTCTGTGAGCAACTTCCACCAACTAATGGCTATAGTTCTGAGACAAACAAATAAATAAATAAATATGAGGTGGATAAAACTGCAGCTTATCATTTACAATATCTATTTTCGGGATTTTTTATTCAGAAGTTTTGAAAGAAGTTATCATAATCAGGGCATGTCTGCAAAAACTAACAAAGAAGCAAATTTCATAAAATGTATTATAATAAAACGTTATTTTACAAATCTCAAAATATCTTATACAGTTGTAATTCAATAATTTTTAAACTCGACACGTGTATTCTGAAGTTGTGTTTACAAATTAAATGGGCATTCCTGAGTTTGCTGCATTATAAGACGTTTCCGACTAATAACATATTTCTATGATTAAACTTACATATTAAAATATATTTTCTTGTTCAAAATATCAATGTCTGTATGTTCAATGTGTTTCTGGTCGTCTTAATATTTGTAAGAATCCCAAAATGGATTTTATCTTTAAATAATTTCGTATGGACGAAAAAATATTTTTAGGAATTAAAATAAAAAATAACCTCGTACAAATATTAGAACGATCAGAAACATGTTTAATATACAGCCACTAATATTCTAAACAAGAAAATATATTTAATATGTCAGTTTAATCGTAGAAACATTGTATTAGTCGATAACATCTTAAAACATTGCAGCAGACTCAGGAATGTCCCTTTAATGAATTACTTGCTTCTGATTATATAACGGAGCTGTATACACCATATGTGTCTCGTTGAATACACTGTTAGGTGAATGTAAACAGCATTCTTTCACTAAAGCCACTTATAATATTATCGTAAAACCACTTAGCATATATCAATGGTAACAGACTGAGTAAGAAATATTTTCATCAGCTAATAACACCATAATTTTGTGAAACATGTTGTGTAAATACATAATCCTACTGAACAATTCGCAGTTATGTTGCCACGAATACAAGTATAACAAAAGGCGTAATGGTCAACTTCTTTGGTTCTAGGACATCAACTCAAATCCAAAATGATGAAATGCGGGGTTGTGTCGTATGTAAAGACTACATACTTTCAGGTATAGCCGTTTATTAATGTGTGTGGGGTTGTGAACGATATAGAGAATATTACATTTCATTCATTCATTTATTCATTTCAACTTAATTTCGTGCTTATATCTAATTAAGGTTCAATCACACACACTTTTTTACTGTATTATATTTTATAAAATCATACATATATACATAATGTGGGTTGCCTCCTCCCCCCAAAAATGGTCCCCCCCCCCCCAATCTAAAATCCTGGCTACGCCAGTGTACTCCATGAGCTAGATGGGGTCAGTCGGTACCATCTGGGGGACGAATGCTCATAGTGATGTTTGTTAAGGCAAATGTATGATAGCACTGCAGGACTCGCATAGTTGTAACCTTACCCCTATTTCTACGACTGTTATATTTTTACAGAATTGTTAAAGGGTAACTATATTAAAAGCATTGTAAAATATTGTCATCGCATTTAAGAATACAGAATGTGGTCTCATATAATACTTGTTCTGTAACGTTATAACATACACAAATTCACAGAGATTTTATTATTCAGTAGAAATGTAACATAACAGTTAGGCTCAGCACGTCAAATATTCTCTTTAAATGTTCTAATTATAATAAAAGCCTATTTGGACATCCAATTATTATTTATATCCTATAAATGAAGGTTTTTTTGCAGGATGTCCACATTTTATAACCCTACCCCTATTTCCTCAAAAGCAGCATTTCAATGGAACTGTTAACAGTGACTAAATAAAACACATCATAAAATATTTATTAGGATGCCAAAGCTAAACTAAGAGAAAAGCAAGCTAGTGGAATATGAATTTCAGAAATAGAAGCTATCGTGTCATACCTAGAAGGTTAGGGTCTCACATAACACTTTTAGTTTTACATTACGTTCTGCAATTTCCACCATTTCTCAACAATAATTGTACTTGAAGTTTAGGTTGGCATCTTCAAATGTTATTGCACACAAATTTATATTAGGCTGCTAAATACTACGTAGGTCCTGCATGCAAAGTGAATTTAACGTAATATGTTGATGAGATGCCATTAAAATTATCTCTTATTAGACTGAAACCGATTAAAAGTCTAAGTTATTGATTTAAACTTCATATCGATCATGTATTTATTATTATCATTGTAATATAACCATGACTACAAAGGTATTATTGTTTAAAATTTACACACAAATAGGCATACTGTTGAATCCACAGCTTGAAAGATTAAAACAATACATTTTTATTATATTCAAGTTTACCTATTTGTTAATTGCATTAATATGCTGGTAAGTGATTCAGCTGTATACGTTTCCTAAAATTTAATGTTAATGCATAACCATTTTCATAATTATTTAGAACTAATCCTGACATTGAAAATAACATGAAAGGGTGTGTCATATTCCCTTCGTGTTTAAAGGGATTATGACTATATTCCAAAGTACTGGTAGTAAGCCTGGTTCAAAGCTGACTACATGCATTTGCAGAGAACATCTGTACTACATAGGCAGTTTCAGTGGATACTTACTGCCTTTTACTTGATGAAGAACAATTGTATGCAGCCTAGCGTCATGGGTAATCGACAATAGGCCTATATAACAATACATTTCATGACAAAATCAGAACACGAAAAGCATGTTTGTGTGCATCTCTGAGCTGGCACAAGGCATAATTTCCAGATATCCTTTAACTTTCATTAGTACCTCTATAAATTGCAGATGAATTTGATAAGATAGTCTAAGAGGAATTAACTATTGTTGATGGTATTGACTTGGTCCAGGTAGTAAACAGTAATTATTTTAAGTGTTTAGATGTGGTAAAAGCATTATGAGGTGGAATCTGAATGACAAAACCATGGCGTAGTCAAAATCGTATCTCTGCACAAGGCAGTCCAGAGGACGTTCTATACAAGGTCGTGATAGTTTCCATGATCCACTATGGGGTGAGTTGCTAACAGGGGGACCAGCAGTGTGCATTTCATCCTTCCTGCACCTCCAAAGGAGATACGCAGTGTACATTTCATCCTTCCTGCACCTCCCAGTCCGCAAATACACACCCGCACAGAGACCAATGGAATACATAGGACTGATGGCATGCACTCATGAATCACCATGAAAATGGTGATGATATCAGGTGTTCGCGAAAGGTGAGCATATCCTGCCCCACCGGTGGCACCCGCCATGAGCACAACCCACAGCACCTATGTAAAGTCTACAATAAGGTAAAGGTGTACAGAAGGAATATTGCTCGACATGAATGGGAAATTGACGATTGGAAAGTTGAAGTCATCCCTTTTATCATACAGCTTAGTGTGAAGTACGTCGCCGTTCTGAATCTCTATGTATAGATCAAGGTATGAAACAGATTTTTCACTATCTGTAGTTTCTTTTATTTCCAACTGGTGGGTAAATCAATGAAAGGTAATCTGTGATCTTGTTATTATTGAATGATATAAGATCATCAATATAGCGAAATGTAAAATTAAACATTTTAGCAAGATTCCTATGTTTTGACTTAACCAGATCAGTTAGAAAATTTGATTCGTATGCATAGAGAAACAAATCGGCGAGTAATGGAGCACAATTAGTGCCCATGGGGATACCCACTTCCTGTATGTATGTTCTATCCCCAAATCGAACATATATGTTGTCAATTAGGAAGTCCAGCATTGCACATAATAGTCTGTCTCTGTGTACTTCTGTCTCGATTCACTTGCAGTCTTAACAAATTGTCCAGATCCAGTTTTAGTAACACATGCCCCATTGATTAAAGAATGTAGTTTTTCCTTAAGCTTGTCGTGGGGGGATTGTTGTGTACAGGGTTGAAAAATCAAATGTTTTAACACTGGTGAATGTCGATCTGGACTGAGACTGGATGATTTCAAGTAAATCTTTTGAGTTCTTCAGAATCCACATATGATTAAAACCACTTGTCTCAAATACCTTTTGACAGTATAATGAAAGTCCTTCCTTGATGGTGGTCAGGATGATGGTTAGTTTTTGAGACAAGGATTTGGTGGTGCATTTGCTAGACCCCGCTATATATCTCTCTTTGTATGGATTCTTATGGAGTTTAGGAATCCAGTACAGAAGAGAAATGGACATGTCTTCAGATTTTAAATTCAAGCCAAATGTGCGAAGTACGGATTGGTGATTTTGGCATATTTCTTCCTCAGACAACATACTGGCCTTATATGTTGCACCATTTGAATTGTCTTTATTTCCGAGTTCATTAAGGAGACAGTTAATGTAATGGTGCTTACATATGATGGTTATGTTATTTGAGGCTTTATCAGTGGGCACTATTACAAACTGTTCATGTAGGGTAGCCAGACTTTCGAGCACAGATGGCTGTGACAGAAAGGGCTTCCTGGTATGATTGGTTTTCTTTCGCAGTTTGTGCATTCGCCCAATGACAATGTCGCGTATTGACTTGATCTATTCTGAAAGACATTCAACAGGTTCACTCTCACGTTTGGCCCATTTTTTTGCATATTCTTCGACAGCATCCATAATAATTTTAAAATTATAGTCCCAATTGATGTTTCGCTGTTCGCGATATTTGGGACCATATTGGAATAGCTGTCGAAGTTGGGTATTTTCAATTATTGAGAGATCAACTGTGATAATATGTCCGACTGGTTGGTAGCAGAACCGTGAACTTTTACAGCCACAAGCAGTAGATTGTTGTGACTGTTCAAGTCAAGGTTCTGCAGAACATCCCTGTAATTGAAAATGCGGGGTAATATTGTTTTTGTAACGAATAAGAAAGAGTTGGTGGTTCCTGAAATTTGAAATATTGTGGAACATTTTTGGAAACTGATTTGTTTCTAAGTATATTACCTAGATTGATTGAATCAATTCCCTTGTTCGCATATTCCAAATTCAAAAACACCTTGTCTTTCTTCGAGTCTGTGGAGTCTGTAGTTTCTGTCTTGCTCAAACGCCGTGTAGCAATGTCTAGGACTATACTCTCCAGACGATACTGTGGGGTGTTACTGTGGTTAGACCCAGTATCTAATATAGTTCTCTGAAGTCGCTCGATTTCTTTTAATGAAACGGAGAAAAGTATAGTCCTGATCTTGTGAAGGCCACATAAAACAAGTTAATATTGTGGTTGGTATATATCATGGGACTTTTCGTAAAACAGTTGAGAAGCTTTCGGAATCAGTTTATAAATATCACTGACTTAAATAATGTCCTAGTCAAAGAATGAAGGAAGGCAGTGTACACAAATACACTCAAAGGTAAAGTGTTTTGATAACAAATATTAAAACAATATCCAAGGTTGTGTGTCATCCGATGTTTTCAAGTTGACTGATGCTTGTAATTAATTGCATGCAGCCCATGCTGCATTTGAGGGGTACAAGTAAGTTGCCTTTAGCTCAGAATTCCCGGAGTTCCAATGCTATCGCAGACGTGGTCCTGAAACTGGTGCAAGTATCGTTGAATCTGTATTAACTATCAACATGTTTGTACAGTTGTATACACTGGGGGTTATACTTAAAGTGTGTTTAGGAATCAGAACTGTGTCTAATTTGAAAGATTTCCGAAACATTACAAAATGTACAAATAAATGTTCGCTTCGCCTATTTGTATCACACTTCGTCCCTTTCTTCTTGAAAGGGAGAAATTCACTTCTTCTTTTTTTCAATTCTAGATTAGAGCCTGCCAGGGTATGCGTTTGTTCTGTGCAAAGAGGGGCAGAATCGAAAGTGTAACTATACAGGGATTCTTTAATAAAACATACACACCAAGCAATCAACGAAGAAATACACCAAGCGTAACTATGTAGGGATTGTTCGATAAAACATGGTATTTACACAACATTCAATTAACCAGATTGTAATGTAGAGTATGACCCAGTGACACCAAGTGCCGTTGATACAGGCTGGACAGTAAAAACAGAAGACTACTATAGTATGCAGCATCTATGTAGACTGGTAAAATGTTCATAATTGAAGCTTTTGACAACCAGGTTGAAGACAGTGACAGTTGAAGACAGAAATTTGATATCTGCAAACTATTCATCCATCTTTATCATGTCATTTTTAATCTATCAAGACAGTGTATGTATTTCAAACTGATTTGTTTCGACTTAGTCTTGTACAGCAATATGATTTTAAACAATAGTATTTAGTATCACCTGCATGTAACAATAAATATGTAATCAAAGTACATTTTAGGTTGACAGGAACCTTTAATGGGTATTAGAAAATAATACAATCTGTATTAACATTGTTTTTTTTTTTAAAAAGCCATGCTCATGTTAATAACACAATCAGCAAATAGCTTAACACATGCTTTATATGTAGAATATCTGAATAATTCGTGGTACATTAACACCCTGAAAAAAGGTGTAAACCTAAACTTCAACTGAAATTACAGCTGTAAAACAGAGAAAATTGTATTTCCTAATAATCAAACAAAAAATGTTACGTCAGACTCTAAATGATGTCACCATTGCTGCTATTTCTCATATTTATATCCCATCAACTTTGCCTACCTTTAGGTTTTCCACGCATATTTTAATAAATATTGTATGATGTTTTTATTTAGTTATCCTGTTAACAAATCCTTTGAAATACTGCTTTTGGGGAAAGTGGGTACGGTTATCAAAAGGGTTGTTACACAAAACATCTTCCAAAAACACTTTATATATATGATGCAAATATTAACTAGATGTCCAAACAAGCTTCTGCTGCAATTAGATCCTTCAAAAAGAACATTTAAGGTGCTAAACTTTATGTTAAATTGCTACCGAAAAAAATAAAACTGAATTACATTTGTAATGTTACAGACAAAAGTGTTATATGAGACCCTAATCCTCAAAGGATATCAATACTGGTAACATGTCTAAATTCACCAATCCATTACCTCCTAATCCTCCAATTTTTGAATTCCTAAATATCCTAACAAATATTTTACAATGTTTTTAAACTAGTCACCTTTAAGTTATTCTATAAAAATATAACTGTCATGAAAATGGGGTTAGGGTCACAAAACGGGTTGATACACACGGAAAGCTGTAAGTTCTGCAATGCTATCATAAATTTCCATCCCTAGGATGAAGTCCGTAACAAAAAATCACTATGAGCATTCGTTTCGGCCCCCCACTCCCCCCTCCCCCAAGTGGTACCAATTGGCAAAATGTTGGGTCCTTGCTCATGGACTCTCTCTCTCTCTCTCTCTCTCTCTCTCTCTCTCTCTCTCTCTCTCTCTCTTCTGAAGCGACCAGCAAACACACGGTGGTTCTATTAGGGCTCCGATAAATTATTTTTACCAATTACGACGACCTGTCAAAAACGTGAATCCCATTGGGTTAACGAAAAGAAATGCACGCTGCGTGAAGCGCACATGAATACATTTTTCGCATCCGGGGCATTTCACGACGGGTCGTTGTAAACGAAGTGTTTTGCCTACGCGTTTAACACGCTTATGTGGAATTATGCATTTTATTAAAAACATTGTTTAATGACACCACTAGAGCATATTGATTTATGAATCATCAACTATTGGATGTCAAACTTTCGGTCATTTTGATACGCTATATTTATTTTCATTAGTAGCAAGATATTTTTTATATGCACGATTCCACAGTCAGGATAGCACAGACCATGACATTTGATGGACCAGCCGTGATGCACTGGCTGAAACGAGAAATAGCCCAATTGGCCCACCGACGAGGATCGATCCTAGATCGACCGTGCATCATGCAAGCGCTTTACCACTGGGCTACGTTTTTTGCTTTTATGATTCCTATAAATAGGATCATATGCGGTTATTTGACCTGAAAACAGAACAAACTAAAGATTTACAGTAATTAGCGGTTTTATTAAAAGTTCCCTGTTAATATTCTTTATAAGGTTTCTGACAAACAAGATTTAATTCTTCCCAATGTAAACATTGTGTTGCTTAACCAAGTCACGATGGTCCAGGCCCCATTTCTGAAAGAAAAAGAAGATGTAGATGAATAACCAGAAGCAGAAGCAGCAGTAGTGGTAGTAGTAGTTGTAGTGGTGTTAACAGTAAGTAGTAGCAGCAGTAGTGGTAGTAGTAGTAGTAGTAGTAGTAGTAGTAGTAGTGGTAGTAACAGTAAGTAGTAGCAGCAGCAGTAGTGGTAGTAGTATCAGCAGTAGTGGTCGTAGTTGTAGTGGTAGTAACAGTAAGTAGTAGCAGCAGCAGTAGTGGTAGTAACCGTAAGTAGTAGCAACAGCAGGTAATATGAAAAACCAACAATAACTTTTAAAAATTTAAAAAAAATAAAAAGAAGAAAAAAACAAATATAATTTTTTTCAGTGCAATCAAAGTATGTGATATTTTTCAGATCACATACTTTAAGAATTTTATAACTTTGCAAATTAAATGTAAATTAATCGAGGTCACGGCACTAGGTTTATTGACATTTAAGCAAACGTACTTCGATGACACTTCATCATTGATTATGCATTCATAGTCATCAAATAAAAAGATTTCAATGGAAATTTGACATTGAAAGCTGTCCAGCGTTCATAAAACAAAAAACGTTAGGCATAACTTTATTTTGATGAAAGGATATCCAAAATGACGTCATTCGAGTTTGACGTCATTGCCATTCAAAAATAAATATTCTTACGTCATTTGAATATAAAATAATGGCGGACTGGAATTAAAGTTACGTGCATAAATAATAAAAATATTCCAGGGAATGCCGCTTTAAATTATCATCATCATCATCATCATCATCATCATCATCATCATCATCATCAGGGTTTCTTTGTGTTGTTTTTTGTTTGTTTTGTTATTGTTTACAAAAACGTTAGGTTGAGCTTGAGATTATATAAAGAGATTATTATCCTCCTGTGCTTCGGTATCATCAATATCATACATTAGGAATGAAAATAATATATCATGCTACTGAAAATCCATTATTTACCTGGGAACAGTGTGTAACACACAGGGTATGGATCGGGGTATGTCTTGCAACAGTGTTCGGTTCTAATGAACTCAAATTTCTGCCAATGTCCGTTATAACAAAGAAATGAGAAGCAGTCTTGTTGCTTTGATTGCCCTTCTATACATTCAGACGTGGTTATTGGAGGTTCAGTGGTTGGTGGTGGCCCAGTGGTTGGAGGAGGTCCAGTGGTTGGAGGGGGTCCAGTGGTTGGAGGGGGTCCAGTGGTTGGTGGAGGTCCAGTGGTTGGAGGAGGTCCAGTGGTTGGTGGAAGTTCAGTTGTAGTGTAAAGGTCTGAAATGTAAGACGTACGATCATTATTATTATTAATTTGTTTTGTTGTAAAGTGTTAAGAGGTGGACGACGTTGGCTAATTCACTATTTACAATCAACATGATGTCATACATAAAAATCAGTGTGCCGAATACTCGCTCGGATAGAAGTTAAATTCAAGGCCGATTTGCCTGATACAGTTGTATTTGCTTTACTTTTAATTTCAGTATGTATGACTGGTATCCCAACACAACACAGCTTGAACACAAAATGAATGGATCGTAGCATGAATAGTATGTGACAAAGTAATAAAACACCCCATTGATGCAGGGCATTGGATATCTACATTTTGGCACTGAATTGTAATGATGTATAGGACAATAGCATAGAACGCGTCCCAGTTGAAAATCTGTAAACAGAAATCTCACACTTTGGTAATTCCTATCTCGGCTTGAATTATTATATTTGTGATATTATGTTTATTATATAACCTTGCGCTAATTAAATTATGAATTTAGTGCTATATAATACTCTCCACAGCCGCTATAACATTTTGAGAGAAAACAGTCTTACGTTATTGGCTATAAAGAACTATGTCCTGTTTTCACTCAACATAGAAAGTAGAACACTATCAGTACTAGTTGTAGTAGCTGTTGCTGTAGAAGCAGTATTAGTAATAGTGGTAGACGCCGTCATAGTAGCAGCAGTACAAAGTAAAATGATTAATAGAAGTAGCAGTACTACTACTAAAATGTTTTTTTAAATTAATATTAGCAGCGTCAGCTAAAGTATTAGCAGTTTTACTTAGTAGTAATAGTAGTAGTAGTGGTAGTTGTAGTAATAGTAGTGGTAGTGGTAGTTGTAGTGGTGGTAGTGGTAGCAGTAGTAGGAGTAGGGGTAGTAGTAGTGGTAGTAGTAGTAGTGGTGGTAGTGGTAGTAGTAGTAGTAGTAGTAGTAGTAGTAGTAGTACTAGTGGTGGTAGTGGAAGTAGTTGTAGTAGTGGTAG
>JAECMU010126643.1:0-13885 GCA_016106625.1 Dracogyra subfuscus
TTGTTTTGAGGATCGGTAATGTATAATAAAAGAGAAAACACCTCAAGTTTTCTCCAATCCTTTCCTTGATTTTCTTTAACTTCGTTCTGTTTCTGTTTTTCATTTCCTTCAGGCACTTTCTCTTCATCTTCATTGGCAAGGTCTGTTAGTAGCTGTATCCTCTCGTCATATTCTTTGTCTGTGCCGGAACTGAAATAACATATTTATTAAGGAATGAAGCAACAGTTTGAACACATTTAAGGAGCCATTTACCATCAAACGTTTCACACGTTTTTCTTTTTACAAGTGGTGGGATATAGCCCAGTGGTACAGCGCTCGTTCGATGCACAGTCGGTGTGGGATCGATCCCCGTCAGTGGGCTCATTGGGCTATTTTTCGCTCCAGCCAGTGCACAACGACTGGTACATCAAAGGCCGTGGTATGTGCTATCCTGTCTATGGGATGGTGCATATAAATGATCCTTTGCTGCTAACTGAAAAAAGAGTAGCCCAGGAAGTGGCAACAGCGGGTTTCCTCTCAATATATGTGTGGTCCTTAACCACATATCTGAAACCATATTATAACCGTAAATAAAATGTGTTGAGTGCTTTGTTAAATAAAACATTTCTTTCTTTCTTTCTTTTACAAATATATACTTCCACAAGCACAGCTGATATCAATACTCTTCAAAATGTTTTTATCATATACAGATTTGTTACAGCATTGTTAACAATACTTACGCTCTCAGAGAGGCCATTTCGTTTCTTCGGTGAGCTTCTTGCAAAGATTTAAGGCGATCTTTGCACGAGCGTAATGTGACAAATCCTGGCCGCATACGTTTTAATGCTATGTTGAAATTCAGGTGCACAAAATCCCAGTTGGCTTTAGTTGAAGGTTTGACTGCCATTACTTCCCTCAGTAACAAAATGTCTAGAACAGGGAAAAATCTGACAGGTTTAACTGACTCCATCCTGAAAGTTAAAGTTAAAGAAATATTACATATACACTATATAGGTCCACTCGGTTCATATTCGACCCCCCCCCCCAGTTCCAGATCACGCTATGCCCCTGTAACAATGGTTGTATTTACAAAATACATATTTTGTTTGTTCACTAGGCCTTTAATTTGTACAGAAGGGTATTTAATGTGCTGGATTTTATGGAAAAGAAAACACACACACACAAACACACCCATTCCCACCCCCAAAGGCCCGTACGCAGGATTGTTTAATGGGTGGGTGCAAATTGCTCGTGATGGGACAAATCAACATAAAAATAACCCCTCAAAACAACAACGATTACGTAACATTATTTAAATTAAATTTAATAGAGAAAAGTGGACCTTTAGTAATTTGGGCAGGTGCGTACACATCTGTCGGAAGGCCCCCCCCCCCCTCAAAAAAAATCAGTCAAAAGCGTCCGGGAATAGGTTGAGGCTGTTTGTAATTGTTCTATAAAATATCCTCTTAAAATTTACTCAGGGAAAAAAAAGATAGAAACAAATGCCTCAGAAAAGGTTCGACATTTTCATGGAGGGGGGAGGTCTGCCAAATCCCCCCACTTGGGTTAAATGCTAAAACATTTTGTTTCAGTACTGGGACTGATATTTAGTTCTTTACAATATTGTTAACTTTAGCAAACATTAAATAATTTCTTCTCTTTTTTCTTTAAAAAATCAATAAAATAAAAAATATATTTTTTTGTATTTTGTTTTAACTTTGTTTGAGCTAAAAACTATGTATTTAAAATATAATTTCAACGTAATTTTGAGGTATCCGATCAGGTAACCCACGGTTTACGCAAATATAATTCACGTTACCAAACAGTTGGTTACCAAGGTAAAAACCATATGAACCGACTTCTTGTTACCCCAGATTTTAAAATATTGTCCCGTGGTGTAGGCAGAGTTTTGTTCTAATAAATTAATGGTAGCCGGATGGGACTTTAAAACTGTGCCGGTTTACACAGAAATCCAGTTTAGACAGATGCTGGTTTGGACCGAGTCCATTGTATTATACTATACTATCATTTAAACTTAAATTCACTGTTCACTTCAATCTGTAATCTGTTTTACAGACTACAATGTCATGCATTTGTAATTTTCGTTAGTAGCATCACCACAAAAGGAGTTGTTAATCTCATATCTGTAATGATTTTACAAGAAAGATTATTATACAACTATCATGTTAACTTGTTTTTTGTGTTTTTTTTAGAAAAGAAATTTTACGTTAGCATTTGAAGCTGGGGAGAGTGTTGGAATACATTCATCTTTGGTGAGTACTTACAAACTCTTAAGTTGTACCACTGATACACATGCTGAGAATTGCAAAGTATATTTTCACTAGATAAATGACTATAAACCAAATTAATAATGCAACATATTTTAAGTTTATTTTTTGGAGAACCTTAGTTTATGATGTGTACATTTTGCGAACAACCTTAGATATTTACATTCCATATATCTGTCATGAAAATAATGTGGGTCTATAAAATTTGTTACTTGAAATTGGGTGTGAACAAAACAAAATATATACCATGCAATTTCCCTTTGGTTTATTTAATAATCTCATAATTTTTTATTTTAAATCTTACTCTGACTATTATTTGCCTGTCTTGTCATTCCATTAATGTTTTTGAACAGATGTAATAGCAGTTTATTAGCAGATGGTACATGTTAGAGCAGTAATTTTGTTATATGAAACAGAACCAATGAAAGTATGTTGGAGTATGTGGATATGGCATTTAAATGGGGGGGTTTAATGTTCACTGTTTTGTTATATTATATTGTGCATAAGACAGATTTCTGTTTTGAATTTCAGAACATAAAAGATATGGTGTGCATGGAGAGACCGGAATGGCAGGCCGTGATGAACTACTGTACAGCCATCTACAAGCACTTCGAGATAGACAGTCACTCTGAGTTGAGGTAGATCCCACACACTCGCCTCTACATGTGTGGAGATAGAGAGACGGACACGAAGAGCAGCACAGCACATGATTGACATGCAGGGAATGGTGCACAATCAGCAATCAAAACAAGTCGGGAATGGTTGGACGGCTTACCACATGCATGTCAGTAAAATGTGACACTGCATAAACTTTGACCAACTATGCTTTAGTAGTCCCCTACTGGTCCAACAAGATTTTACTTTCACAATGCCTCATGGTACTGAGCTAAAAAAAATCATTTTAGCTTTATAATGTACAGTTACAGATCAGATTTAACTTTCATGACAATTTACCTACTTTTGACAGTTATGGCCCTTGAACGTAGGAGATAAGAAAATTTGTTGGGACTGGTAGGGAACATGTATTGCTTTAACAGTACTCTCAGCTCTCAGAATGCTTGTGCAGATATTAAACACACATACCAGGATGATCAGTATAATGAGAACAGTGTATAAACAACAAAGTACAGTAAAACTTGTTATCTGGAGATATTAAGAGACTGAATCAAACAGCTTGAGATAACATTGGGTCAAAATATATATAGTAGTAGTTGGAGAAGATTATGCCTTGGGACCATTGCTTGACTGAGAAATTCTGGACTAGTAATATAACAGAGGTGGAGATTATGATAATTGTCTGTGTTAGTGTGTTTGTGCAGGGATTAGTAGTAGAAATAATGGAAACTGTAAATGTCTTGTAACCTATAGGTTACCATTTTAATCCTTAGTGGTAACTTGGGTTACCAGACACTGCTTATGTTGATGTCTGTACATGTGACATTGTAGTACCTCTGTTCCTCTTGTTGAAAAGTCTGGGACATTGTAGTTTAAAAGATCTCTGTGAATCTGTATGCATATCCTTTTATCACCTCAGATAGGTAGTTAAGAATATTGTGTAAAAGTATCATGTATTGTCTCAATTACAGTTTGGACGCTGTATGTGCTTAACAGTTAGGGGATAACTATTATGTCTTTCAATTTGCTGATGTGTATCAGTGTTTATACCATTGGAGATTTTGTTTCTAATTTCAAATGTGACTCAAACAAATTGTCTGGTTTTCAGTAAACATTACCTTTATGCAGACATTTTGAATAGTTTAACGGGATTCCACAAGCGTTTTATCGTGCATGTTTCTCCAAGCGGAAATGCACCTTTCCATATCTGCGATTTTGCAAGCAGATTACTATACAAAATGTGATGTTGTAGGAGTGTACTTTAAGTTGACAGTTAGACAAGAATTAATTGACTTTTTAAGCTTCTCAAAAATGTTTGTTGTATTCTGGCATGTTCTAGTGATGACAATTTAAGATCAAATGTGCTTTGTGGGTAAAAATATTCACCTATAGTACGTCACATGAGAACACAGGTTCACAAAATCACATCACATCAGAATGCTGATAAACAATGGCCGCGGCTCATTGTCCTCCATACAAAATAATTATGCTCCAGAGAGTGCAACAAGCCTTTCCTGGTTACTATAAACCGTGAAAAAAATGTGTGCATATAAATTTTGTGTCATTCGCGTCCGACCGTATGTCACACTATTTTCCAGTTTGGAGTGTGCTTAAAGTCCTATCTCAATTTTCTAGTAAACCATAAAGGAAAACACAAACAAAATACAGTCATTCAATTTATTGAAAGTTGTATTAGCATATTCATTTTACAAAAGGTAACACAAATAAGCTAATAACTGATAACTAACACTGATCAGAAACAAATATATTCAGAAATAATTACTGGTAGTTCTATTTCGCCAAGAGTAGCCCATGAAGTGGCGACAGCGGGTTTCCTCTCAAAACCTGTGTGGTCCTTAACCATATGTCTGACGCCATATAACTGTAAATAAAATGTGTTGAGTGCGTCATTAAATAAATCATTTCTTTCTTTTCTTTCTTTACTAATGTTTGTTTAGTTACGAATGTTTTCAATTGCTAACAGATACGTGCACTAGTAATTAAATTAGTCCAGCCTTTCTCCACCCTGTGGTAAAAACTTCACGTTTCTGCTTTATTTCATCAAACACAGAAACGATCTAGTTTGCATGAGTAGGTTTCATGGTGCTAAGTTCAAATGTTCACATTGTT
The DNA here is from genome assembly GCA_016106625.1 of Dracogyra subfuscus. Classification (NCBI taxonomy): domain Eukaryota; kingdom Metazoa; phylum Mollusca; class Gastropoda; order Neomphalida; family Peltospiridae; genus Dracogyra; species Dracogyra subfuscus. Next base: position 5,013 of record JAECMU010126643.1, read on the forward strand.
TGGTGTCTTTCCACATTTCAACGTGGTTTCAACTTTTTTTTGATAATAGACGGTGAACTTGGTTTTTAACAAGTCTTTGAATTCTTTATTTCCTGACAAGTCCAAGGATTGGAGTTCGCCGGTACAACCAGCTGGCACAAACACAACCTTGCAACACTTTTCCTTCAATTTGGCAAGCACACTTTTCGCATCTATGGGCCTTAAATACATCCATAATTATATTTACAAAAATATTCACTCACCAGGCACAGCCTATACATGTGCTCTCCATGAAGCTGTGAGTTGTGATTCTAATACAGGTCAGGGCCTAATCCCCTATATAGACTGTGTACCAGGCACAATTACTTGATGTAAGATAACAGTATATTGACAGTAATTTTATAATAATTACAGTGAGCTGTCTTTATCCACTTTTTTTTTTTGAGCTGTCAATGGTCGTTTGTGCGCTAAGGTATACATCGCAATATTAATACGGTTTACAGTATGCTGTTTTCTTCATCAAGTTGCCGCTCTATGGGTTTACTGTCAGTCGACATGCGCACAACCTTATCCATCCATTCCAATTTCCAAGTATTTCCAACATTTTTGTCAATTTCAGAAATACAGCTATCGTTCTTGATATCAATGAACTTTGGCATCATTAAATTTATTACTAGCGCGGCTCAGTATCTTGATTGGAATGTTTGGTAATTAAGAACTATTTCACAAAATTAAATCACTTGGCAATTTAAACCTTTTGATAAAACATGTGGAACTCCTGCTGCTGAATACGACCAACTGGTTATTAATTCTCTTTTAATACATACTTCGTGATAGTAAAAATCGTTAATATGAGTAACCGTTCATGCACCTATAAAGCGATAGCAACATAGCAACAAAATTTAGCTATTGTGCACATAGTTTTCATCTCCCTATACTGCAGTTCACCCCTATCCCATCTTCCCACCCACCGACCCATAATTTGCTCATCGAATTTACATCAATCTTAAAAACATCCCAGGAGCAATAATAATTCGCAGATCCACGGAAAATTCTCATTCTGCAAAAATGTTTTTTGTAAATAATTTTAGTTTGGTTTAACATAAGAAGAAACTTAAAAGTGGAAATAACAACAAATATTATTTCTGTGTGCAATATTTAAATCAACAGGCTCGGAAATAATAATTTGTAGTAAATTTCATAGTATGAAAAGAGCATTCCCTGTGGGTCGGATTATAGGCATTTGTGTAATAATAGAAAAGAAGGTATGCATTAAAAAAAGTTATTAAGGATTGTCAAAGTGTTGACAAATGTAAAAGATAATCTTACTTGCCAACAGATGATGTGTAATATATATTTATATTAAATAACTACTCTAGCATCTGCAGATTGCAATACACATACTTAATAAAGGGATATGGGTTTATCAAATTAAGATTGTAAAACACTCTCAAGGTAAAAATAGTTAGTACAACCATCTGTCAGAAGGTGATTAGATTTTTTTCTTCTTCTTTTTTCCAAACTGTTATGATATTGTTATATTTAATTTTCAGCTTTATCCCATCGTTTTACCCATGACAGTTTATATGTGGTTTCCAGTACCTATCCATATGAAGAGTGCATTTACAAAACTCTTTTAAGACCACAAGATGTCAATTTGAGGCAAACAATGTTTTGTGTTCAGAAAGTATATTTTCATGTAATAACCACCATGAATGTAACTTTTCACAGTATATGACACAAGCTATTTGTGTGGTCTCCATTTTTCACAATTTGGAACTGCTGAGTTTGATTAAAAACACTCTTCGTATATACATGACTTACCTTTACTTTAAAGGGTCATTCCTGAGTTTACAACCATTGTAAAATGTTTGTGACCAATAGAGCCTTTTAAATTATGTAACATGCATAAATACATTTTCTTACAGTATTTAAAATATCAGTTTCTGTATTTACATGGTGTTTGTTGTTGTCCTAATGCTTGTAGTAGCCCAAACCGGATTTGACCTCCCAATAATTTCATATGTATGAAAAAATATATATCATGGATTAAAGTAAAAACTGAGTGCTACAAACACACTTGATATACAGACACTGGTATTCTAAACAAGAAAATGTATTTACTGTGAAATGGTAGTTCCCAACAAGGCTCTGTTGTCACAAACATCTTACAATGGCTGCAAACTCAGGACAGTCCCTTTAACATTTGACAATTCCAGTACCCATATACTTACTTTCTTACCTGACATAAGTTCCAGCATCCATACACTTACTTTTACTTATCATTTTCACTATCTGTTATTTCCAGTACCCATAGACATGTACTTTCATAACTGACTTTTCTAGTCTCCCTGCACTATCCTTCACCCCTCACTCTTAAATACGTTTTATTTAATTTCCCCTCCAGTTAACTGAACTCTTTCATTTATTGCGTGTCAAAGGTGATCATGATTTCATAATTTGTGCATGTTGATATCTTTGTTATAAATACATTTGAAAGCTTGTTGCTGATTGGTTTATATTAGTTGGTAGTAAATGTATTGTGCTAATATTTAACCTCCATTTCATTTGTGTTTTATTCCCCTGATGAAGTTTAAAGTTTTTTAATGAAATGTTGGGATTTTAAGATAGTTTATAAGACAACTTTAATATATATATTTTTAATATTTAAGATAAACCAATGAAATTGTGGCATTCTTAGCTTTTTACATGGCTTTCAAAGCAGATGGTAATGGCCGCCAATAATTTAATTTTCGCCTGTTTTTGACATCACTGCTGTACCACCAAACTTCAAAACTTGTGGTACTGGAGAGTGTGTCTAATAATCCATGTAGCAAGGTTTGTTGTGTTTAGTACAAAATGAAATGTTTTCCAGGTTTTATATTATATTCCAAAGAAGACATTTGAGTAAAATACAAATTTAACCAAAAAAATATGAGTATAATCAAAATATCAAAGATGTTGATTTTTCTCTTCCAATCTTTTACGAAATGTATATTAGATAACAATTTTGACAAACTACTGTGTGTTTTAATTATCAGTTTAATATCATATGATGTCAAGTTGACAAGCCAAAGTGTTGCCATTGTGATCATCAGTAGACAGTCATCGTGTTTATGGTGGAATCAGGATTAAAATAAAGGGGCTGAATTTACACAGCCATGTTTTTCTTAAGCCCATGTGTTTGAGCATTGTAAATGTATGTAGGTACACGTATGTGTGTACATTCGACCCAGTTTCGACCTAATAGCTGCTGACTAAACAGGGTGTGACATTTCCTTTTTAAGTCAGGTGGAATATTTCCATAGTGATTTATGAGCACAAATGATTTTTTTTTTTTTTCTGTCCATTTGTGTTAAAAAGGAGACTAGTTGTAGTAGAATAATTGCAATAAATGAAACAGACTGGTGAACTTTGGGTGTTAGATAGGGGTGTTGTGTTCTTGTAGCATTCATACTGATCACCAGATTGAAAGTAAACAAACAAGACTGATAGAAAATTAATGGTTAGATTTAGGAAAGCGCCTATTTTGGACAAATTGACAGCTTTCAACACTGCTGTCTTCTTATATAAACAAAGTAAGGCTAGAAGATACTTTAGTGGGTCCATTGTGTCTTCAGTGATTTAGGCAAACAAATTTGGTCTAGACCAACAACATTCACAGTGGGCCACAAACAGCCGGTTTCTTCAAGAATGTCATTTACAGGTGGGGTAAGCATAGGCATATTTCATATGGGGTTGTAACTGGATTTACAGGTTTTGTTTTTCATAGAATTAAGAAGAACTCTTGACAAATGTTTTATTTAACTCTTCTCTTGTCTTCTCCAGATTAATCGCACAACATATATGGGATCGTAGCTATGGTTTTACAAGTATTGTTTTTCACAAAATTGAGTAGAACTCTGGACAAATTTTAATGTTGACGCTTTTTCAGTTTCTTCTCCAGGCTATGACAAACTGCTATAGATTAATTGCATGACATATTTTTAATAGTTACAAAAAAAACGCTTGAGCTAGTGGTGTTTGACAACTCATTTACATATTCATGACCTGTTTAATCATTGGTGTTACTGCTATCGCATCCTATTTTGCGACACTTTTGTGTTTTTATTGAATGTTTTGTGAATACCAAATATCCAGCACAAATATTACTGTTTTGTTTTTCAGTATTACAACTTACGAGATTTTGCTTCAATTTAATTTTAACCATGACGTAATAATGATTGTATTATAGTGTGTGGTTTAAAACAGGTTTTAAAGAACTTAGTAAGATATTGCTTGAGCAAAAAGTGGCTCGGGTATCATTGTTTTAATTCAAAGAATTATTATGTGACTCATGTTGATGTATTTATAATGAACTTAAAGGTGCTGTTTTTTATATTTTATATTACGCAATCAATTATTTCCAGCTTTATTATCTATAAATAGCTCTGATTTGTTGAATATATGTATGTAATTGAATTGTATGTGGCACTGACCCGTGACATGCACATTTACTTATGTACATAAGAAGTTATCACAGTATTTTGCTTGTTATAATGTAATTATGATTGATAACTAATGTTTTCTCATTGGTGCGTTTATTTTATCTTTCTCAAAGAGAAATAAAACTAAAGAACTTCTTAGAGTGTTTTGTTTTGAAATTTTTATTTACAATAGTAGTATTTTCAAGACATTTGGGAAATTTCAATTTATGTTTTTAAATAAAGGAGTTGAAATTGGAGTTGATGGACACCAATAAGCCACGTGTATGTATGCACGGGCAATTCATGCTTTTTTGGAATAGGTGGCGATGTACCGTAGTTAACGGAGCGTGACAGATTGATGAAAATGATGCCAAGTAGCATTGTGATATCTAAAAAAACAACAACAAAAAAGTATTAACTCTTTTAATGTCCTGAAAAGATTATTGCTTTTCGGTATATTAATGTCCGGAATTGATAGGAATATTTAGTCATCAGTTAAAATCGGTTAGAATACATACTTGTAAACTAACAAAATATTCAAATATATACCTGTTTTGTTTCTCTCCAATTTTCGCTAATTTTACATACGCATTAAAAAAAAATCCATTTGCTTCGTATGCCAATATCTACATTTCATTCTGGACTAACAATATTGAATGCAAACACCATGTTAACCAGACGTACAACATGTTCATCGATGACATTTGGACATGGTTATCAACGACATACACAGATTCTTCACTTCTCTGAATGCACGTCATCCTCACATCGAATTTATCATGGAGCTGGCTATGACTGGGTGCCATTTCTGTAGTTGATCAGTAATAGCATTATTTTTACAAACCGATTAGTACTCCATGAAAAAATTCACACATATAAGTCACATCTTCACTTGTACTCTTCTCCAAATAATTGCTATTCAAAACCAAGCCAAACTTAACATGGCTAAATCAGTTTGGAAGGTCATGTCATGTCATAAAGTTTAACGTGCACATTCAGAACAATCTGTTGTAGCGCACGCCTGTCATGAGCACAAGAGCCGTCCAGGACAGAAAGGTGGGGAGGGAAAGGAAGGACCGCTTGCACTGGCAGGTGCAAGGGAGTACCAGCAGTCCGATCACGATCGGTAGCAGGCGGGGGTGGGTGGTGGTGGTGCTATGGAATTTTGAATGGAGTAGTTAATATGCCAAAGAGAAAAGGTGCGCATTTTGGTTTGCGGAAATTTTGGCGCAATTTTGAACAGTCGACCAAAACGAAACTAGTTCAGGAGCTATTATAGGTTTTGATCAATTTCGAAGGAAGGAAATGTTTTATTTAACGACGCCCTCAACACATTTCATTTACGGTTATAACGCGTCAGACATGATTAAGGACCACATAGTTATATAGAGAAGAAACCCGCTATCATCACTTCATGGTTTACTATTTTTTATTAACAGCAAGGGTAGTGCATACCACGGCCTTTGTTGCACCAGATATGGAACGAAAAATAGCCCTATGTGGCCACCGACGAATCAGTTTGGATTAATCACTTGAAACTGAGCGTGTCCCAACTGACTAAATGGGTATGATTCGAGTGGCAGGTGGAAACCTACCTGCTCGATTGAACTTTGTTTTAATATCAGATTGTGTCTTTCTTTTTATCTGGAACCCCTGATCATTTTGACTAGTTAATCTAAATTACAGGTCTAAATTTTTGTTTTGTTTAACGACGCACTCAACACATTATAATTACGGTTATATCGGCGTCAGACATATGGTTATATCGAGAAAAACCCCAGTGGTTAGCTGAAGGGGATCGATCCTAGACCGACCGCGCATCAGGAGGGCACTGTACCACTGGGCTATGCTGCCCGCTCTGTCAACAAAGTCCTATATTTGCATAAGACAGTAAAAAGGATGTTTTAGACAAAGTCGTGATTGCTTTCCATGATCCACTATTAAGGCATGTCCTTAGAAGGACTGCCACTACTATGGATATCCGTAACAAGTTGTTTGACCTTTCCTACACCACCTGTAGGAGGACTGCCATTCTCACGATTAGCATAGAAAACAGAGACTTACATAAGATAAAGCTCAGATGAATATACACAGCTGTGATGGCATGAATCAATACCAAAAAAAAGGTGAAGTGTGAGCATATAGTGCCCAACCGGTGGCTCTCGTCATGAGCATAGTCTACAGACATCAAGTTCATAGTTGAAATGTACTCGATTTTTACCAAGAAGATGAAAAGGCATGTATACGGTCAAAAAGCGTATTGCACCAGACATCGTTATAGTCAGTGATGCGCCATATGAAATGGCCTCCATGTGTCAACCATAAAACTGGGTTTTTTCTCGACATAATCACATGTCCGACGCCGATATAACCGTAATTATAATGTGTTTAGTGCGTCGTTAAACAAACAAAAACACAACAAAAAAACACACAATCAAACAAATTCTCTACCAGAACAATATGTCTATCTAAAATCGACATATGGTGAGCATGCCCTAATGTATCTCAGAAGTTGCGAAATATAGATACCAAAAGTTGGAGCAGAAGGAATATTCCTCAACAATAAAAAGTGACTATTGAAAAGCCGAAGACATCCCTTTTATCATACAGCTTCGTATAAAGGCCAACGTCGTTCTGAATCTCTTCTGTAATTTCCTTTATATTTAACTCTAGTGGGTAAATAAATGGAAGGTGACATTATTACAAATGATCTTATCAGTATACCAAAAGGTAAAATTAAACTTTTCGCCAGAGTCTTTTGTTTACAGTTATATACAATATTATAAAGCATATATAAACAATCAACAGTATAAACATACACAAGTGGATGTGTATTTTGAGAATTGACAGTTATATGCTGCGGTCTTAAATGTAATGCACATTTTAAATATTTTCCAAGGTTACAAAGTTGTTTTCTATTTTTGAACAGACTGTAATTGTGTTAATTAAAAAATATATGCTCATGAATATATATTAATAGTACTTGACATGGAGATTAATGATTACAAATATATAAATGTCTTCTTTTGCAATGTTTTATGGTAGACATTCGGAGTCTAGATCTACTAAATGCATCACTGACCAAAATTATGGTTGATACTATTCCATATTTTTAAATTGTGCATATTTTTTTCATCCCTTTAGTGAAACTCTTGTACATTTTAAAAATATGTTTTTCGGGTGAGCATGACTCGACACCCCTCCCCCCATAAATTTCGATCGCCACAATCTTCTAGACACCCCCTGCCTAAATTCCTGCACAAGCGCCATGCGAACTAGTCTTGGAGTGGCAGTCCTCTTTTGGGTGGTGCAGGATGGTCCAGTAAATGATCTCCTCGAGAGTGGCTGTCCTCTTATAGAGATACATGGAGTCAAATACCATTCGACTCTGCACTGTGCAGAGATATGGTCCTGGGCCCTGTTAGTTCTACGATCACCTTAAAGGGACATTCCCGAGTTTGCTGCATTGTAAGATATTTCAGACTAATAAAATACTTCTACGATTAAACTTACATATTAAATATAGTTTCTTGTTTAGAATATCAATGTCTGTATATTTAATGTGTTTCTGATCGTCTTAATATTTGTAAAGAAATAAAATGAAAATTAACTTAGTATAAATATTAGATACATCAGAAACACGTTTAATATACATCCATTAATATTCTAAATAAGAAAATATATTTATTATATAAGTTGAATCGTAGAAATATTTTATTAGTCGATAACATCTTAAAACATTGCAGCAAACTCAGGAATATCCCTTTAAGTACAAATACTTATGCACTTAAGGTGATCTTAGGACTAAGATCGCTTCGTGGAACGGGGCCCTGATCGTGAATATCAATTTTGTCGTTTATATACTAGTATATATATATATTTGTCTTGTTGGTATACCTTTTCTACAATAGTCTGGTTCATCAATATATACACATAAACTCTCTATATGTCAAACTCCGTTTTCTCAAACGTCACGGTATCTCAAAACAAGAAGTGGGTCCAAACTGTTTCTCTATATAAACATGTAAGAATTTGTATGTTTATCTCAACTTTGACATAAATATACACACGCTATGTCAAATGACTTATGTGGTCCCATATGACATATTTACTATATATGTTGTATATTTTTGTCAAAGTTCAAAACATATTTTCCATAAATTAAAATAATAATTATTTAATAAATGTATTTCGATAAATGCTGGAAACCAAACCAATGTTTGTGTTCGATCACCAGTGGATTAACTTGTTGTTATTGCCAAGTATGCCTAAGTAGTATTTATTTCATCCGGTCGCTTGAAAGTGGTGGCCATGGAACCGCGGCAGTTATTAAAAGCGGGTAACAATGTATTAAATTAGTTCAAAATGTTTAAATTATTTAATTATGTATTGTGTTAACATTTGTGCAATTGACTGTTATTTTACGCT
>JAECMU010126731.1:0-10805 GCA_016106625.1 Dracogyra subfuscus
ATATGTCTGACGCCATATAACCGTAAATAAAATGTGTTGAGTGCGTCGTTAAATAAATAAAAATAAAAATCTTTTTTTTCTTTCGGACTCCATTTGAACATCGTCTCCAAGTTACCGGCGAAATACCATGGAGCAGTGTACGGCGACTTTACCGACCCTACACTGCTGAAAGGGTCATGGAGAGACACGCACTGGCGCCAACTTCCAACTGAACAAGGGAAGTACGAGCTTCAGCTATCCCGAACTTCCGACAAACTATAATTCTTATTTGAAACATTACAAATGGCGCACCACCAACCAACCTCCTATACACGCTCAGGATGTGCGATCTCGCATTCTCCATCCCCAAACCCTTTCCGGTCTATTATATACACCATCCCACAGACAGGATAGCACCAACCACGACCTTTGATACACCAGTCGTGGCGCACTGGCTGGAATAAGAAATGACCCAATTGGCTCACTGACGGGGATCGATCCCAGACCGATCGAACATCAGGCGACCGTTTTACCACTGGGATACGTCCCGCCACAGTTTTGTTTTTTATGCATATGCTTATGTTTACTTGACTTCTTTTATCTATTTATTTATTTATTTAGCTGGATTGTTTAGGTGTGTATTGTTTGTTTGTTTTGGTGTTTGTTTCACTCTCTGTTTGGCACAGCATACTGTTTCTCAGTCGGTCTATCTGACTGTGGTGAGGGGTTGGATTCGCAACGCTTATCAGCTTGCCAGACTTAATTCACGTAATCGCGTTTGAGAAAAAAAACCCCGTTCGGGAAATGATTTATCGGAAGAGGCCAACGTGAGTAAAGATTTTAAGATCTGCAAAGCTACCTTCAGATAAATGACTACGTGAAGTTTGTGTTACAAATGATGTGTATTAGTGCTGGAGGAAAAGGTCATATATCGCAAAACGGACGATGAATGACTCGTTAGTAAGTGCACACACACACACACACAAATATATATATATATATATATATATATAACAAGATATGTATAGGGACTAACTGGTCACTGTCTTCCATTTGTATATGTTAATCGTACTTCTGATTATGTGCAAAGTCTGCTGTGTCATAAATACGTTTTCCCTAGGACTTGATATCACACGATGCGACCTTTCAAATACTCCAATCCTTCTGTGTTGTTTAGACCATTGTGAACATGAACCCCACAGATGTGTGCTTGAACTGTATTTTGACGCTAACACATGTTAAGTGGTTGAGTTATCGGCTTTGAAATGTCATCTATGGATTTGGTAAATTTTGGGCTTCTACAATCACCTTTTGTGTTGAAGAGATCAGAATGAAACTAAACCGAAAAATGGCGTTCTTAGACTTTCTGTTGACGCGTGCACCTATTAAGTTGCTGAGCTATCGAATTTTGAAGTATCGTCTATGTAACACCTTCATTGTGAAACAAACATGTGTTCTTAAATTTTATGTTGACGCTAACACATGTTAAGTGGTTATCGTCTTTGAAGGATCAGTTGTGGATCACCTGCAATGTGAACCGCACTCTGCGCTCCGAGGCGGTGCCGCCCCGTCAGTGTGAACCGCTGTTTCAACTGAATATAAACGCAGCTTTATGCGCGGCAAGATGCAGTAGCGTGAAGTAATGGGCGGAGAGGAATGCACACAATTACATATAAGATGCACTCATGGCGAGCTTGCATTAGTTGTAGGAGTCCTGTGGATTCCTGACATAGCCTACACGTATTACATATGTCGAAATGATGGTGCCTCAAAGAGAGTCGATCTTATCAGGTTAGGTTCATTCGCAACATAAGACAAAAATACAAAACAAAACTAAACAAACATGTATATTTATAAATGGTTAGGATTAGGATAGCAACAGTATTGTAACAGGTCATAGTGACTTTTGACTTATCGAAAATCTAGCATTTGTGTTGAGGAAAATGTGGGCGTTAATCTGCATCTTGCTCGAATCAGGAACACAGGAGTCGAACAGTACAGAATGAATGTATATTATGTTCTTGGGCGTATTATTAATCTAACTTTAACATATGCGTATGTAAACTAAAGCGACAGTAACCATTCATATCGTCTTGGGTCCAGTTGTGGGAAGCGATTTTAGCGCTAAGATCACCTTAAGAGCATAATGTATAGTTATGTAATATTAGCACTAAGAATAAACTATTTCTGCCACAGTTTAAAACCAGAAATGAATCATGACATATAAGAATGGTCCGAGTACTAACAACAATGTGTTAATATAACCTCAGAACCTGAGTACATTCTATAGATAATACGACTGTCATAAAAACTGACCATTAACCCATTTCCCCCCTAAAACGTTCAGTACATATAAAGCTAGCATCTCTGGCATTATTGATTTGATAATGTTGGCCATTGGTGAATGCATTTCATGTGTGGAGACACATATCAATCGGCGGTGTCAATCTCGCTACTGTCCCTCTCAATTCGGCCAGGCCCCGGACGTTTAATCAGTCCGTTCTCTTCGCTGGAGCGTTGTGCGTTGGCGTGAACGTGCAGATTAGAACTAAACTACTAGAAGAAATCGATACCCGGAGTAGATCTTCGTAATTAGTTCAGCCACCTGTGTTTCGACAGCTGAAGTGCGAACATGTGACATGGCACAAATGGGTGACCGTACACGTTATGTATTCGTTGAAGTGTATATTCCAGATTACCCGATTTCAGTCGACGTTAAAAGGAGTTCTGCCAAAGAAATGTCAAGAACAGTGGTACGAGTACTGTTTGCGCACTCAAGTGTGTTCCATGAAGCCATCACTCTTTGGACAGTGATTCACGAGCACGTGCCACAACTGGCTACAGTTCCGATAAACTCTGTCTTATACATGTTACATTTGTCAAACCATCCTTGTAAATGGCAGTCTTCCTACACACGACGTGAAAAGCGTGTTTAAAACGATTTCCTCTTAATAATGAAACACCTCACACTAAATCGTATCATGATATTTTCAATACATCTCTTTGATTCCGCCTTGTATAGAGATGTGAGTTTGACCATTTGAAAATAGTTTTATTCAATGATGAATGTTTTACTTATTGAAATTCTGCCAGTGGTACGTTCACTTGTATAGAATGTTATAGTCCTTCACATGTTGTTGATTTCTCTTGAAAGAGTTCAAAGATGTTAGTTGGCGAGGGCAAATTAGGGTCAGTTTCGGCATCTGTGCACTCTTCTGCAACAATGTGTCATTACTGATACTGATAATTCCGTTTCAGTAAACCATGGTTTAAAGGGATATTACTGACTTTGCTGCATTGTAAGATGTTTCCGACTAATAAAATATTGCTACGATTAAACTTGCATATTAAATATATATATATATTGTTTAGAATATTAATGTCTGTATAGTCAATGTGTTTATCAGTGTCTGTATAGTCAATGTGTTTATCAGTGTCTGTATATTCAATGTGTTTATCAGTGTCTGTATAGTCAATGTGTTTATCAGTGTCTGTATAGTCAATGTGTTTATCAGTGTCTGTATAGTCAATGTGTTTATCAGTGTCTGTATAGTCAATGTGTTTATCAGTATCTGTATAGTCAATGTGTTTCAGATTGTCTTAATATTTGTAAGAAGCTGAAACTGGATTTTGTCTCAAATAATTTCATACGTACGAAAAAAACTATATTTTTGGAAAAAAAGATGAAATGTAACCTAGTACAAATATTAGAACGATCAGAACCTATTTAATGAATAGCCACTAATATATTATGCATAACAATATATTTGATATATAATTACAATCGTTAAAAAGTCTCCATTAGTCGATAGCATTTTTAAAATACAGCAAACTCATGAATGTCACTTTAACGATGCATGCAAAGGATAACCTACATGCCTATCATATTGCTAGGGCTAAGGTTCGCAGAGAGATCAGAGTAACAAATAATCTTGAAGAAAGTTTATGTCCATATTGAATTCACAAACATCGGTCATTTGTCTGTCAATGATACAGATGTCAAGTCTCATCGTACTTATAGCTCATCTTCTGCTTTTAGTACAGATACATTTTCATCTGTCAGAATTAAAGCTGAAAGGAGGTCCATTAATTTGTTATTCGAAAATCCTGAAGTAATCAACAAGCATTTCTCTAGTGAGGAATAGCAGAATGCTCTTTGTAGAAACCATGCTACTTCAGTAAGACAAGATGAAATGCACTATCAGTAATTAAAACATTTACCTAAATCATTTGTTGTAGTCCTTTTGAATATGTTAACGACATCTGGATTTCCGGAGACTTTCCTTCTGAATGGAGAAAAGCAATTATTCCTATATCTAAGCCTCGTAAGGATCCAACTAATCCTAGTTATCCCCCTATCGCTTTGAAAAAGTTGCATTTGTCTGGTATCTTGAATCCCAGAAATTGCTTACTAACGTGCAATGTGGTTTCAAACGTTTTGTAGGGAAGCTTTAATCCATAATTAGCAGGGTTGTTTTAATTTGTGTTTTGCTTTTCTTTTTTCTTTTCTTTTTTTTTTCTAGAAAACTCACGATACCATGTGGAACTATGGGATTTTAAAATAGCCCCATGGCATGGACCTTAGAGGTCAAATCCCTGGTTTTATTTCCCAGTTTTATAACGATATATCTTTTAATATATGTGTGGGGTCGCATTTGTCCGATATTTACCCACAAAACATGGGTATACCTTAGTTTAGAATCATGAGAAACGTAACAGTATTAAAGCACTGTTTATCATCTGGTGCGGATTGCTCTTTATATGTCGATGATTTTCAAATTTCCTATAAATAGTCCAATATGAGCTTAAGTTGAACGTAAATTGCAATTGAATAAAAGTCATACATGGGCAACTAACAATGACTTTAGATTATCAAAGGCAAACACGGCCTGTATACATATCTGACAGAAAAGCGACCACATTTCTGAGTGTTACCGGTATATTTTATGTATAGATATTTATATAGTTAGATCTAAAGTTGATATGGATGCATGCTGTATGAGTCGGTACGCAAGTTTTACTTGCAGATGCTAGACCCTATACAGAACCAGGGACTTAGGCGTTGTCTTGGTGCAGTTAGATCATCGCCTGTCGAGAACTTGTACGTTGATGCACACGAACCTTGTTTGCTTTCTTTGCAGTATATCAGCAAGAATCAGACATTACCAAAACATCATAATCATAATGCGGTGTTTGATAACAAATATACGAAATTGTTTCATTCAAGGCCTAATTATATTTGTGCATTTGGTTTTCGCATTCAGCAGTTTTTTGGTTGGTTGTTACTTTTGGTCGATTTCCAACATTGATTTAGCAAACACTTTGGAAACTCTTTTATATTTTGTCTGACCACCTTGGCGTATTACACCACCTAAACTTATTTTGATATTGTGCATCTGAACAAAGATCGTATACATTCACTTTCCTCTCTCTAAGCCTTATGGTATATGACCATCCTTAGTTATACGAAAGTGCGGGGATTTTTGTTTTTTATTGTTTGTTATCCATTGCCAATAAATATATTGTATTTTATTAGGTGCTTAGCTATATTGGTATCAGAGGTAAGGAATAGACAGATTCAACTGCCAAGTCTGTTTTGAATTTGCCTCATCCCGGACTTAGTATGCCTTATCCTGATTTTTAACCAATTTATTTTTCCTACGTGGCCACATAATTGGAATGGTGAGGTTGCGAACAAAATTCATGTTGCTAATAAAGTCCTTTGAGAGTGGCAGTCCAATAGGCAGTGCATGAATGATGAAATAGTTTTCTGTCGTGTTCGTAACCACATTTCTCATTTATTTATTCAGTGTGAGCGCAGTCAGTGTACTCAGACAGTACGCCACATTTTGGTGGAGTGCAATAATCTAAACACAAACTAGAAAATATATATTTGGACAACGTGCAACTCAATTTTATTAATATAATTTACACGGTGTTTTTATTTAATTGTTGATTTTTTTATAATGATGTTGCTCATCACATTATTTTTGCATGCACCCCTCAGCTTATGCATTGTGTCGTGCAGGAGTGCCGTTACCCATCTATTCTATTCCATTCCATTTGAAAAAAACGTTAATGGTCTGTTTTGTCGTTCAGATCCACGACCTTTCCTAAAACATCATTTTGACTCTGCCGTGTGCAGATATACAATTCTGTGCACAGAATACGGTTTGTCATTCAAATATATACCATACAAGGGAACACCACAACAAAAACATACTGGCATTTTAAACTCTATTCCCGCAGTTCGGAATCGCAGCATGACTTGATGGATGTTTAGAAATAGTGTTTCCTCAGACGGATATGACATTATGGTCAGACTCATAACTCGCGTTGAACTTTGTCCAAACGGATCCTCTGTGAACCCCAGCATCTTTCATTAATCAAGCCAAAATCCGGCTTATTATATTATATATCTTTGTTATAAAAGATTAAGGGAATGAAAACAAAAGATTAAAGAAAACAAAATCAATAAATTAAACAAACAACTGATCAATATCATAACAATAATAATACTATGGGTTCTGCCCTCTGGGTAATAAAACAAATAATAGTAGTAGTAGTAGTAGTAGTAGTAGTAGTAGTAGTAGTAGTAGTAGTAGTAGTAGTAGTAGTAGTAGTAGTAGTAGTAGTATGCAACATAAATATGATTTTAAATTTAAAAAAAAACCCCCACAAAAACAATCCACAACATGGCCCCCAAACCAAAACAAAATAAACGAACAAAATCAACATAAAAATGTATATACATAGACTAGTTTACGGACCACTATTTCAAGAACATCGAAATTATGCCCTCCTAGTTTTAACTGCGTAAAGAAACAAGCACGATAACAACACAAACGATGATACAGGTAGCCAGTAACTATCGTAAACAATAATAATACCACATAAATATATTTGTATGTCCTGAGCATTGATTGTTCTTCTGTTTTTAGTTTCATAGTTCCTCCGTGAGACTGGCTGCAACTATTTACCAGACAGTGTACATGTCTTGTGATCTTTCATTATCGTTGTATTGCTTTGGTATTAATGGCATCACTGGTCTTGCTTATAACAGACAAAACGGTAGTAACTGTGTTGAGTTATTTTGGTGCAAACATGTGTGGTGAATTTACGAATCCTGTTTTGTTTTTTGTTTTGTTTTGTTTTGTTTTGTTGTGTTTTGTTTTGTTTTTGTTTTTCTTACATGTGTATAACTACCTTTATCCTACAACTTACATATGATATGATACCCTAACACAAACCCATATGTAGTGTATTAACCCGGTTAATAATGGTAAGCAAATTTGAAGGTATATGGAAATGTTCAAGCTCTCTAGGTAATAATGTTTTGCTGTGAAAGGGTAATTTTTTTACAGGCTCACAAGACCTGTATACCACACAAATTTGTGATGACGTCAGATTGCTTGAACATAACTTGATAAAACCAAACAGGGGGAATAATTGTTATATATGCATTTAAAGAGTTTTCATGATGCATCGTTTGGTGCAAAACCCATTGCCATAGGTTTACAGAAACTGAGGGAATTTTTTACAAAGTGCGGTAGGGGTTAAATAAATAAACACCCACTTAATAACGGGCATGACCACCTCTTGAATTGACCACTACAGTGCATCGCAGGCACATATAATTAACTAAAGTTTTGGTTTCTGTGGAATATTGTTCCATTCCTGAATGAGCACTTGACGAAGTTCGTTGAAGTTATAGGGTGGGTAGGGACGACACCATCGTCTGTCCAGACTATCCCAGACATGCTCGATGGGGTTGAGATCAGGACTTTTAGCGGACCAGTCATCAATGAAATCAATGTTATTTGTCCTGAGAAATTTTACAGTGTTTCTAGCTGTATTAGAGATGGCATTATCATGCTGAAAAATCGAGATGTTGGGATTGTTATGGAACAGAGGAATGACGTGATGAGCGAGAATGTCATCGCGGTAACGCTGAACATTTACATTGCCATCAGTGACGACTAGTGGTGAACGATAACATGGGCAATGGCTGCCCAGACCATGACATGAACCCTTCCCCCGAAACGATCTCGTTCAAGAACACAACAGTCAGCATAACGTTCATTTCTCCTACGGTAGACGCGCACCGTGCCATCATCACGTTGTAAAGAAAATCTGGATTCATCCGGAAAATAACGGTATTCCAGCGTCGCCGTATCCAATTAAGACGATTTAGACGATGACGTTGAGTTAAAACGCATCCGACGTAAGGACGTCGTGCATGTAAACCGTTCTCCCGCAGACGATTACGAATAGTTTGCCCACAGATTCAGTTATTATGAAGCCCAGGTGTGTTAGCAGCAGTAGCAGTGGCAGTTTGGAATCGATTGCGCATGTGCGTATTCATGATATAACGTTCTAGACCACGCGCTAGTGTTTCCTGTCATTCGAACTCTTACGCGAAGATTCCGTATCACTCGACTAGAATTCCTAACATGCCTTGCAACGTTTTCTGTCGACATGCCATCACCAAGCATGCCAATCGCCCGTTCGCTTAAATTATTGGGTATTCTTGGCATACTAAAAATGCTACAATGTAAAAAACGTTATTTGTTTACACATTTTGAAGCGTTTTCGTTCATTTGACAATGTCAGTAAGACAACAAAAAAATTGTTGTTTAACGACGCACTCAACACATTATAATTACAGTTATATCGGCGTCGGACATATGG
This sequence comes from Dracogyra subfuscus, assembly GCA_016106625.1. NCBI lineage: Eukaryota > Metazoa > Mollusca > Gastropoda > Neomphalida > Peltospiridae > Dracogyra > Dracogyra subfuscus. The sequence continues at coordinate 8,671 of JAECMU010126731.1, forward strand.
TTATGTCGAGAAAAATCCCAGTGGTTAGCTGACGGGGATCGATCCTAGACCGACCGCGCATCAGGGGCTTCAGTAAGACAAGTAAAACAAATTGACCGAATACTACACGGAACATGTCGAACCATGCATGCACGTGCAAATTGAATTTCACGCTGTCGACGATTAATAGTGCAAAAATATTCGATAAAATTCATGAATCCTGATAATACAGCTCAAGGCTAATACTAGCTATATAATTTCATTACACAATGAATTCTTTAACACAACAAATACTATATGTACAAATCGAAGTTTCTTTTTGTTGTTCAGTATATATATATATATACACCAGCGTTTTAGAAAAACAAATTTCGTAAAAAAACAAAATTAATTCCAACTCTGCTTCATCTGTGATGAGTAAAGCAATTGCGGGAAATGACGCGATGCTTGCTCAGTGTACAATCCTGCTTTCTCTCCTATTATATATATTTGCATGTCGCCGTCGGTCATTTCTCGTCGTTTTGCTCGCCTGTAAGACTGTTATTCTGCTGTGCAAGAACTGAGAACTCAATTTACGGCAAATTGTACCACTTTGCTGTCAGCACTGAGTAGTGGGGAGTGGACGTAAATTATATACCAACATGTACAAGAACCAGCATTTGTGGCAGCCGTGTTTGCACAAATGACAGCGGTGTTACAAGTAACGACATTGATACTGTTGATGATAATGATGATTATGATGGTGGTGATGATTATGGTCATGGTGACCACATCGACGATGATCATTATCGGGACGGTGGATTCTCATAACATGTAACAAGTGAGTTTCTCACACGAAACTGGAAGTGGAAAATCTGTTACTTGAAAGTATATGGGGTGTAGATGTTTACAAATACCATATGTGATGCATATCGCACGAAACCCTTTCGGCTTTTCCCGCTGCCATGTTAGATTACACATGTAGTAGTATTGGTACGAAGTGCTTCTATTGGCAGTGGCTATAAGTAATTACTATATCGCTACTCCAATGGGCCCACTGTAGAGCACCGATCCTAGACTGACCGCGCATCAAGCGTGCGTTTTACCACTACGCCACTTCCCCACACCCCCCACCCCCACCCCCACCCCACCCCCACCCCCACCCCACCCCAAGTTGGTACAACACGTCCTGAGGTTTTGTGATTCGAATACCCTCAGTGGACGTTAATTTATCTATTACACAAACTAACACAAACTAAGCAGTATTTAGAAACCAAGGCCCAGTTATTCAAAATATAATTTTTTATTTTACTTTTTTTTTATCCCACTGCCCCCTTTCCTTTCTCTTCTTTGAATTCAATCTCATTTCTTCCCGATCTGGCAACTCCTATCTTTTAACTTCTTTCGCTCTCCACCTCCACATCTCAGTCTTTGTCTCTCCAACCGCAACATTTGCTTGTCTCTTGTGGTTATCTGTGCCACAGCGGGCAGCATATCCCAGTGGTACAGTGCCCGCCTGATGCGCGGTCGGTCTAGGATCGATTCTCGTCAGCTAACCACTGGGTGGTTTTTTTCTCGACATAACCATATGTCAGACGCCGATATAACCGTAATTAAAATGTATTTCCCACTGCAGATCTCGCATAGTGTTACAACAACCCGTTTTAAAATGACACAATATTTGCAAACGGTATTGAGATGTTGTACATTTTAAAATACAAACACGTTACGTTATCATCGCCATTATTATTTTGTGAGACCGCTGCAGTAGATGTCTATATAGGTGTATTCATCAAACACAGTGCTATCACACAGTTATATATTGAGTTAGCTCCACGAGTTTAAAATTTGAGAAACATATCGTAACTTCCAGCGTGTTGCATACAGGCTAAACCTAAAAATACCACTTACCTCACGGTGAGATAACTGTTGTAGTTGTCCCATTGTGCAGACACGAGTCATGTCGGAGTCGAAGTGCTGTGGGGTCATCATTCAGTAGTCAAACGAATTGTGTTAACGGTATGGGTGAGGTTGGCATAGGGTATTTGGAGGTTGTTTTTGTTGTTGTTTTTTCTTGTGGGTTTTGTGATTGTTTTTGTTTGTTTTGGGGTGGGGGCGGTATTTATTATTATTAACTTTTTTTTATATATATTTAAAAAAAAAAAAAAAAAAAAAAA
>JAECMU010126733.1:602-15448 GCA_016106625.1 Dracogyra subfuscus
CCATCCTTCCTTCCTGGATCCATTCCACTGATTGGGTGTTTTTCTTTCGTTGCTACCAGTGCACCACAACTGGTCAAAGACAGTGGTGTATGTTTTTCTGTATGTTGGAAAGTGCATATAAAAGATGCCTTGCTGCTAATGTAATAAAATGTAGCGGGTTTCTTCTGATGACTACATGTCACAATTACCGTATGTTCGAAATCAAATAACCGATGATTAATTAATGTGCTCTAGTGGAGTCGTTAAACAAAACAAATTTTAACTTTGGTAACACCTAGGTATCAATGGTTAAGCAATGTGTGGAGATATAATTTAATTTCCCAATCCAAATCTCCATCGCTCAATATGTAACCATATCTGGAATAACATGTCAGGGCGACCAACCTAATAGAAATATTTTTCCGCAATTTTCTGGTATTTTAATTTTAAGCGCGCGGACGCCCCTTTCAAAACAATACTAAAGCACGCGAAAACATCATTTTTAAAAATTAAAATTAAACATCGCCATGTTTGACATATTTAAAAAATAACAACAACCAAAGAGATATATAAGAATAATTGTTATTATTATTTTTTTATTATTGGCATATTATCTATTCAACAATAAAAGTATAAATCAATCCACATAAGTGGCAGAATTTTCTACTTTCTTTTAGGCATAGGCCTACTTTATGATTTGTCTAGTAAAACATGCTAAATATATTCATCAGTGTATATAAAGTTACTATACAGCAATTAACAATATTACACCCACACACGCGCGCGCAAACAGACGCACACACACGCACACGCACACGCACACACACACAAACACACAGGCCCAAACATCATAAAAAATAAACAACAAAAACAAACCTAAGTCCCACTTTATTATCAAATAATGTACAGTACAGTTTAACTCCCATCTACAGATTAGTGATAAACAAACTTTGGACCAATGTTATCGTTATGTAGGCTGCATATTGTTTTCCCTAGCGTGATTTAGCATGGTGCAGCACCATGCCTCAGCAGTCCAGCACCATCTTGCCTTAATCAGCACCATGCTGCCCTCAGATTAAACAAGCCTTTTTCAATAATAATTCTAAAACTGCCTTGATGAAATATATTATTAATTAATAAAAATATCTCTGTATTATTATATATTTTGCCATTCATTTATTAAAGCAAAAACGTTAATTACATTTGTTTATTTCAATTATTTATTTATTTTTGTTTTTAATGCAAAAAAGGTGCCCTGAAAATGGTGAAAATGCCCCCAAAAGTGTTTTATCTACAATGCCTTGCTAAATTTCTCGGGAAAATATTGAGGTATTGCCACACTTGTATCAGTGGGATCGAACTAATGTGTGGTTAACTGAATCCGAGACAAAACGTCTGGTAACCACATTATTGTTCTGCATTACGTCTACATTACTATTAGAGTAGCACTTTTGTGATGCCAGTGTAATGAAACATATCGTGGCAAAATCTACCAATGGTTTGTACAAATTTACATTGTTTATAGTTTAGGGATATAAATATCATGAGTGTGTCACAGACTACTGGTAGCCATATATTATTTATGAAATGTTGTATGTGAAAGCATACTAAAATAAGATAACTGTGGATCCGTTTCTTTTGTTTTCGACCGATTGATAGTGTTCTGTTATATATTCAGAGTTTTACCCACCGTGGCCAAGTTGCATGCATCGCCATATAACCGACGTCTGCTACGTAGTAATTACTATATAATATTCGAAATATTTTTAAAATGAATACATTAACTACATAACAAGTAAGACAAATTTCGTACATGGCTTCAGTTTACTAGATTGTCAAAAACATTTTCATTGGTCGGCTGTTGACACATACAGTCAATAGACAAACGTCTTAGTAATAGTACAAAACTGTAGATAATACCGAGTTCAGGTTGGAATGGAGAATGCAGAATGATAAACTCGGTTTAATAAACTCAGGATTTAAAAATATAAAAAAATAAAAATATATTCAGAAATGGTTGCTTCCCCACAAAAAAATAATGATGACGAATCTGGAAAAAAAAATCTGGGTATTTGGCATTAATTCCGGGATAAATCATTTCTGATTTTTCGGAATATTCAGGAAAGTTGGTCGCCCCGACGTGTAAAATTTAATTGAATATGATAATAAAGCCTTTCACCGAAACACATTCCATGCCACGTATCGTATTACCAAAAACAGACTTACTTCACAACAACTCTGAACGTAACTGGAATTCAAGAAATACCAAAGTTACCTTGAAACGTCGGTTTAAGTAATGCTGTCTAAACAAACACCAAGTGCAGTGGAAATTCCGTTTATGAAAGACTTGTGGTGTAATTGGAGATGATATAAAATCAGCAGATAGCTATGACGCACCTGGTACATGGGGAAGACCGAAAAACAATATTAATAAGATTAACTTCCATAGTGAAATATTGCGACAGGTGTGTGTTTACGTGATCTCGTTAAATAAAATAGTTTGTTTACGTAACCTAGTTCACAGGTGAGAGGCGAGAAGTAGGCTAGTGGTAAAGCGTTCGCGTGATATACGATCGGTTTGAGATCAATCCCCGTCGGCGGGCTATTTCTCGTTCCAGTCAGTGCACTACGACTGGCATATTAAAGACCGTGGTATGTACTACCCTGTCTGTGGGATAGTGCGTATAAAAGATCCCTTGCTACTAATGGACAAATGTAGGGGGTCTCCTCTCTATGACTGTCAAAATAACCATATGTTTGACATCCAATAGCTGATGATTAACAAAATCAATGTGCTCTAGTGGTGTCGTTAAACAAAAATAAACTTTATTTTTTAGATCACAGGTACGTGAGGTTAGGGACGGGGTGAGTTTGGAGTGGGGTAGGGGTGAAATACATAATTTTATGTCTAAAAAATGTTCCATCCCCGACTCGCTTATAATAAATGCGCAAGAATACTTTCAATTTCAGTTTATTTCATATGCCTGATAACACATATGTACAAAACAATTTACAGCACTATAGCTTAGTAAAACAAAACTAGTAACTTTAAGGTACAAATATATTAACATGCAAGTAATATCACTAGCTTGGTTCCGTAGGGGATACATCTAAACATACGTATGTATTGTAGTACTTTTAGGTTGATACATTTAGGCTATATTGAAACGGTACCCGCATGTACGTCTTGCTATGTAACTCGTAACTAAATGTGAGTCATGTCATAATTAGCCAGGCGTGAACTATCGATAAATTAAGATAAAACAACCAAATAAATCTACAAAACTTTTCAGTATGGGTATTGGTCAATAAAATTAAATAATATGCGACACTGTTTAAAATACATTTTAATGTAAGATCTAAGCATGTATTACTAAAATAATATTTTTTATGATGTATTTTCCACATAGCCAATCGTTTTAGGTTTTCGAAGTACCGATATATTGTATATGGGCATGTAACCCCATCACCAACATCATCATCACCACCACCATGACCATACCATTATGATGCCTAAGTTTGGGTGTTGTTGGCGGGTTTCGGGTTTTTTCCTAAAGCCTCTAAACATCAGAAAGTAATTAAGCATACACTCGGATTCCGAACAGAGAATGCATACTTCCTATAAATTATTACTTCCATAAAAACATGCAAACCTTACTTAATCTCTTGTGACATCATATTGCTCCCTACCCCTCCCATAGCTGTCTTTTTAGGTCTTCGCTTTCAAGCAACACTGAATTTAATAGCGACTCTGTGATTTAAATTAATATAACTGACAGCAGCTGCCACCGAGTACACGTCCATTGTTAATATCACACGGGGATAAGTTTCTCTCTGGCGCACCCCGTTGTGGACGGTGAGCGTAATTGAGGTAAACATGTGGTACGTGGTTTTTTAAAGCATCACGTCCGGTTCATGTACCTTCACATCATACAGGTGTGCATAACCAATAGGTATATATTTAAAACATATAATGAAAATAACCACAAAGTGTCAGACATTCTCTCTTTATTACCGTATATATTAAGTAAAACGATGCCAGCTTTTGTTCAACACCTTTGAAATAAAATTTACATGCACCCCTCAGCTGAATGAACAAAATACTTTATAACTTAAAACAAAACAAATAAAAAATCAAGCACAGGTATTTTATTTTTAAACAATTTGTATTCGTATCAACTATAAAAAAAAAAATTGAAATTGAAATTTGGTTCATTGTTATCCGTAAATGTATACTTTTATATCGGTCAATAAACTGAATTCAGATGTTAAGAAGGTGCATTTGTGATGATCAGATAACGTTTTAAAAAATTGACTCGAAATTTACACCTGTGGGTAGGTAGAGTATTTTGAGTCCGTTGAAATAACGCTAATTAGAATGTCAAATAAATTGGAGTATTTTGAGATAAGATAACTGGGTAAAACCGACAGCTTTGTACTGGGTGTACTCGTTAATTATGCACCACGGCAAGGACCCAGAGGATTAAATATACCAAACGTGGATTGATGGGTGCAGTAACACATATCTTTTGATATTAAATTTCTTTTCAAATGTTACTCATATGTCTCCAATCCCAATTTTACAAACCTTCAGCATAAATAAAAAAATACATAAGACTATATTTTCTGAGCTTCAGACAGATACAGTGCAACTTTGCCTTACACTATTCAGCTCCTTACGTTCTGGGTATTATACCATTGCTGATTACAGATTAGGACGCTGCACTAACTTTTGACCCTGCGAAGCAACTCATTTGGGGTCAAAATCCTTTATGGCAAAATTATCCTGTTTTGTACACATTATTACGTTTCTGGTAACTATATCACTAATTATGAACCAATTTAAGCACGCATTGTTTCAAAATACTTATAAGGGGATTTCCTTTTCAATAACATATATTTATTCAAAATAATAAAGACAAAATAACAGAAATCAGTTTTTATCGCAAAAGTTCTCCTGTACATTTTTAGTCGGACAACGTAAAAGAAAGGATAGTTTTCCATAAAAAGAATGTCAGGGTTATACAATTACAAAACTGCCAGGATTTCAGGATGAAAATCGGATGTATTGTTCTGACTTTCAAGATTTATAAACACAGAGATGTATAACAATCATGGTGGGGACACTGTCTGGACGTTCAGTAGCTGTCAACACACAAATGCTGAAAAACCAAGAGATAGTTATTTTAATGAAATTGGTCTAGATAATGGAATAAAGAAACCTCCTGGTATAATATACGCTTCTATTTCGTTTGTCGTTATTAAGTCATCACTTTGGTCGTTAGATCGAACCCCCTTGGTGGACCTATTTTCTGACCAGGTTTTCTTCCGTCCCAACCATTGTAGCACGACTGATATATCAAAGGCCGTGGTATGTGTTGTCGTTTCTTCAGAAAATGCATAAAAATACTTGCTGCTAATGGCAAAATGTAGCGGATTTCCTGTACGTTAAATATTCACGTCTGACATCCAACTGCCAATAATTATTGCAGCAATGTGTTCCAGTGGTGTCATTAAACAAAATTATAACTTTCATAAGGAGCCAAATAGAGGAAATACAGACAAGGTACAGTTATATTAAGGGGATTAGACCACTTGATTTACAGTCTCGTCGAAGCGTCCAGACCACCAAGTAAATACATTGAATGCACGCAACCATGGTGCTACTGTGGCACACCCTTTAAAAGAAACTACCTAGCGAGTGAAAGAACGTAGAACGAAGCTTGTGAGTAAACGACCATATGGACCAATCTTACTGATGAATCAGTCTGCCCACCATCTGCCGACCGACCGACCGACTGACTGACGGATTAACCATCAGACTAATTACGACAATGTTATATTTTAAAGAGACATTCCTGAGTTTGCTGCATTGTGAGATGTTTCCGCATAATAAAATATTTCTACGATTAAACTTACATATTAAATATATTTTGTTGTTTAGAATATCAGTGTTCGTATATTCAATGTGTTTCTGGTCGTATTAATATTTGTAAGAAGCCCAAACTGGATTTTGTCTTCAAATAGTTTTGTACGTACGAAAACAATATTTTTTATGAAATAAAATGAAAATTAAATTAATAGAAATATTTGAACGACAAGAAACACGTTTAATATACAGCCAATACTATTCTAAACAAGAAAATATATTTACTATGTAAGTTTAATCGTAGAAATATTTTATCAGTCGATAACATCTTAAAACATTGCAGCAAACTCAGGAATGTCCCTTTAACAAATGTTTGTGTATCGTGTTTTTCATTTCCATTAGTGTATGGAGTTTCTAATGGATGTTTTGTTTGAATTGTGTAACATTACGTAATAGTAGCTTGATAGAACACTTTACTGAACATGGACAAATTATCACATTGTAAATAGTAACAAAGATATCTATCTGGATTGATCACATATGCAATGTTTGACCAAGCTCGTTCTGTAATGAACCATTAGACTAAGGGAATTAAAACTGAATAATGCATAACAAATGCTCACTAATAAACTGCCTTTTAAAGTTACAAACATATATTTACATTAAAAACGTATAGTACAAATTACATACATAATATATAAATTATAAAGGCATACTAAACATTATTTACTTGTAATCTAAACAACAAAATTGTAACACGTGATCAAGGCCGTATCTGTGTACAATACAGAGTCGAATGGACATTTGTCAAATAGTGGCTGATTCCATGAATCGCTGTCTAGTACCTCCTCTATAGGAGGACTGCCACTTTTCTACTAGATATCTTATCCTTCTTGCACCGCAACAAAGTACCTTTCCACCAGCCTCGGTGATGTTGTCGTTAAGCTATCGGACATAAGGCTGGTAGATACAGGGTTCACAGCCCAGTATCGGCTCCAACCTAGTGCGCGTGTTTACGACTCGGTGGGTAGGTGTAAGACCACCACACCCTCTTCTCTGTCACTAACCACTAACCCAGTCATCGACAGACAGCCCAGATAGTTGAAGTGTGTGCTCAGGACAACGTGCTTGAACATTAATAGATGAAGTGTGTGCTCAGGACAACGTGCTTGAACATTAATAGTTGAAGTGTGTGCTCAGGACAACGTGCTTGAACATTAATAGTTGAATTGTTTGCCCAGGACAACGTACTTGAACATTAATAGTTGAAGTGTGTGCTCAGGACAACGTGCTTGAACATTAATAGTTGAAGTGTGTGCCCAGGACAACGTACTTGAACATTAATAGTTGAAGTGTGTGCTCAGGACAATGTGCTTGAACATTAATTGAATGTAAGAAAGAAAATTAGTTGAAAGTAAAGTACCTTTCCATAAAATCAATTCTAATTGCCAATAATGTTAAAATTTAAAAATAAAACAGACAAAACCAACCCAAGCAAAGTGGTGTCTCACATTATAATTACCAATTGTGACACCCAATAGCCGATATGTACTTTTGTGCTGGGGTGTCCTTAAACAAATATTCAAACAATCAATCAATCACATTAAAGCTATCTTTCTTACGCACCCGTTGTTGAGAACACCATCCGTTATTTTGTACATGTGCTGACAATTTCAAGACATACGTCTGGTTGCTCCTAGGTGATGACCAAAGCCCCGTTCCACAGAGCGACCTCAGTTCTAAGATCACCTTATGTGCACAAAGTAGGCATATACTTAAGGCGATCTTAGAGCTACGATCACTTCTTGGAATGGGGCCCAGGTCACCAGTGTCATGCATCCAATGGAAAATAACGCGGTGGAAATAGATTGCACTGTGACGTATAGTTAACCTGACAAACATACGTCTGTGACGCGTAAGTTAGCTACAATCGCAACGGCTGTAAATAACCTTTAGTCGAACAACATGTTAAAGTTTGCTTAAAACTTGGGTTTTAAGGATATGTAAATAACATAATAATACACTCGTGTCCGTTGGATACCATTTATTTCACAATGAGTTGTTTTAAAATATATTGCAGGGAACCTCAAATGATGACCTGCAATATTTGATTTAAGTGCAAAGCAACTTCTAACTACAGCCCCATGTACTCATCATACACAAAACAATTCAACAGATCCACCAACTGTATAGAAAATAGTTCTCTCTCATAATGTCTAAATTTGCCTCAATTTAAATGGATTTTAATGTATTATATTAATTGAAAAGAAATTCCAAGTTATGAGTACATATTTTAAGGTTGTTTCTGTTTGAATGAACGCCTTGCCCAGAGTGTGTGCGTGCTAGGTACACAACAGAGCATGGATGTAAATATTTACCGTGGATCACCCACGTGGTCATTTTGAGTTTATCAAATCTAGGTGACCTGTGTGTATATATCCAGTGTTCGCAACAGCTGCACTACCATGCACGTGCGAAATTAATGAGCTTAAAACTGTGTTAATTGTCCACATTGGCTTCCACATGTCTGCGGCTGAAATAATATAAGGAGTTTCGTGCCAGATAACTCCATGTCGCTGAGCAGTGGTTGGCGAAAAGAAGCCACCGCGAGGTAAACAATCAGTAAAGTAGTCATAAAACACTGGACCTCAACGATTACAAGCAAGGGGTAACCCAGATTCATCATGGTCTTTGGCTTGCTGTACACAACTGCGATAGAAGACACATTTACTTACTTTATTAGATAATACGGCAAGACGTAGATCAGTGGTAAAGCGCTCGCTTGATACGCTGTCGGTTTAAGATCGAAATGAAGTTCTAAATTATGATCATAATCACCATATTCTTTGGTGTAGTAGTTACGCCTTAGAACATAAGGCTGATAGGTACTCGGTTCGTCTCCCGACTCCCACCCAGAGCGACTTTAATGTCTGGTAGTTGTACGGCCATTACACAGACCTATCTCACTAACCGCTACTAACTAACCCCTAACCCATTGCTCTGGGTCCCGTTTCACGAAGCGATCTTGGTGTCAAGATCATCTCAGTGAATATGCACTTTAGGTTATCTTAGTGCTAAGATTGCTTTGTGGAACGGGGGCCAAGGACAGAAAGTCCCCACGACAACGTGCTTAAACCTAATATGATATAAGCACGAAAATGACTATAAATGAATCAAATGGAATCATTATTATCATAATCATGAACATCATTATCAGAATATTCACATGCCTTGCATTTACAGTGGTGTCATTTTGAGCCATTATTAGTAAGTTTTCCACCTAATATTTCCATATCTTGTTTAGCGTAATTAATCATCGTAAATACATTTTGAGGTGCTACTTAAACTAGTTTTAAAGACCGATAATTATCTTAATACTGAATTGTTGAGTATGAATGTCTGAATTCAGATTAATCCGAGTTGAACACTAAAATCCTGTCTTAGAGTAGTTAGTTGGAAGGACTGGTTCATAGTTACCCTGGGTGAGAGTATAGCTTGACAAACGTCTGTTATCGCCCAACGAAAAGATATACACATGTACCACATTATTAAAAACATTTACTACTACGCACTGTTTAATGACACATTACCATAGTTTGACACCCACTAGCCGATGTATTTTTCGTGCTGGAGTGTCGGTAAACATTCATTCATTCATTGTTTAATGACATGTTTCATAACTGTCTTATGGTACTGCGCACCCTGTCCCCACCCCACCCCACCCACCCCTGCGTATGGGCCTGGAGTTAAAAGACCTGGTAAGAGAAAAGAACATGCAATACAAAGCCCACCAAAATTATAATTTCAGTGAATAATAAATTAATCAAGTGAAGTCGAACATTGTAAAATATTAGAAGAAATAAACGCCAGATTTCTACATCATAAGTTGATATTACACTTTTAACAACAGTCTAAAGGGAAACATTAGATTTTTACTGCACTGCCATCTAATATTACACATTATAGGACACCTATAGCATCTTCTAATATCGCCCCAAACGTCTATATCGTCAGGGACATCAGACTTCTTGGACGACAATTTAGAGGTTGATAATAGATACAGATGGAGTTTAATACTGGATACGTGTTTTAATACACTTGTTTGCTGCATCAGACTTGAAAGTACATGTATTAAAAAAGAGCACTGTTTTGTTTTAGGACACTTAGACCTGAAGACTGGTTACCCTTTTGGTGGGGAACATTGGGTTCCTCTTTTTAATAATGTTGTGGTTGAAGATCGGTGCATAATTTCAAGTAGAGTTCACCTAAACCTGCACGGATTGATACAGCGATGTCTGTAATATAAACTACACAATATTTACAACACACGGTCAGATTGTACCGGGTAATGTCTGTATCGTCTTATCTCAATCTTTCTCCAATCCTGTATGATTCCAGCACTATAAACACGCTTAACAACAACCCGACTAGCCCGTGCGTTTAATGATCACAACTCTCGCACTGTGCACGGGAAGTCTGCTTGTCTAGGCAGCCAGTCGAGGGGCCGCGCAGTGCGCAGGTCTGAAGTTGGTTTGTCCTGAAATCCGACTCAGGTGAGACAACACAAATTGGCGCGAAAGTACGCGATGGCCGCTCCACGTGCGAATGATGAACTGGATTGGCACTTTAACCATCTTGCACCTGTAAAGACGTTTGACTCCATTTTTTTTAAAAATCATACATAATGCATTTGCTTCAGAGAAATATTGATACAAACAAAATTCCATAACTATCAATGAGGGATAATATTTAACAAACGTTGTTACAAAGAAGTTAGCAGCCAATGAGATAAGGAATTCAAAGTCGCAGATCAGACAAATAGTAGTACACACATCCGAACGAGAGAGGTAAAGAGAAACGGAAACAGAGCGACATCAGACAGATACATCTTTACAAAACTTTTTAAATTGAATTTGACATTGTCCTTTACGTTTTTCAGTTCAAACCTAAAGCTCAAAAGTAAAATATGATTGAGCATAATCGTTTGAATTATAGTAGTAATAAAATATTTACTGGGACCCCAAGCAGTCCGATATGTTTATCTCATAGTCTGACAGCAACTTGCGGAGACTGGTTCTTGATTTCAGATTCCTCTCTAGCAAAATGTTTCGTTATCGTGATATGTTATTAGAAGGTAGCAAGTAGACTCATACTTTTACAAAACCAAATGTGATCGTGTAAATGCCTATATGTTCCTATTTGCTCGCATGAAAAACATAATGCGAGTTAACGTTTTTCATCTATCCGTCTACTGGTCTGAAAGTGCCAATATTTGGTTGAAGTCAGGTTAAAGTTTTGTTAAATGATCACATTTGTACTTGTTTCTTGGTCATTTAAAGATATAATTTCCTTACAAACTGATATTTTGTGTGCAAGGTAAAGGTGATTTAGAATTTGTTTAACGATGTTATGCGATGGGGAGCTGAGAATGCGGATTTAGTATTAAGCGTGTATGCTGGTTTGGTAAAGAAATGAGAATATTCTAAAGATTTATACTGTTTACCCTTAACAGCATTAGTGTGTCTGTTGTAACAGAAACCAGAATGTGTCGTCTGCCAATACGTCTGCGGTGTTTATATGACGTCACACAACCAAAATGATACAAACCACACTTTTCACAGATAAGACGATTAGTTCTACGTACATCTACGAACATCTACGTACATTTTGTGCTTTCGATTTATACGTAAGATACCAAACTCGGTGTAATACAGTGATAGTTTAATAGGTGCAAAACTCTCTCTCTCTCTCTCTCTCTCTCTCTCTCTCTCTCTCTCTCTCTCTGTATGTATGATTAATGTATTATTCACTGAAATTACAATTTTGGTTGGCTTTGTATGTATGTTAATGTGTGTGTAGGTGTGCGTCCGTGCGTGCGCGCGCGTGATGCGGGGTGTATTGGGTTTTTAAGGATGGGGAAAAAAAACACTTCACCGTAATAGTTTGTACTTGAATATGCACGTATGTCAAAGGGTATCAAAGGCATGGCTGCTTGAAGATATGTGAAGCCTTTAATTTTGATAAATTTAATACAATTAATATACCCTGTGATTTCGATCAACTCATAAAATATGCATAGACGATTTGCTATAAACGCAGGGCTCGAAATGCAGTGTTAGTACATGCACCGGTGCATGCTGATTTTTGCGTGTGCATGTAACTTTTAAAACTGGGTGCATGCTATTATTTTTCAAGTACTGTGTATTGCGTATACTAGTATACTAGTATCAAGTTGTTGAATTTTGTGTATGCATTTCGTAATCTGTTCGCCACATGAATACGATAACTTTTATCTTATGGGCGCATCCATTTTGTATCCCATAATTCTACTTGCAACAATGGCACCCTTTCGGTCATTTCCGTGAAATATATTTGCGAAAATTGCTGACAATATCTCGGTTATATCCGTGAACGGTATTAGGGAAGGTGGTCGAGACCGACTTTGGGGTATCCACGAGCATAACACAGTTGTTGTCGTCACTGACAAATTGAACTCCGCCAGATCTGTGATCAATACAAAGTACCGTAATTGCCTAGAATCTCAGATATGGGCACTTGATCAGATGATTGCGAACGTGCAGGTGTGTTACTCGCGTTGTTAACTCAAAGTCAGCCAGTAATTATTTCAACCGCAGCTAATTTATATTATACCAACAGATCTTATCGAGTTAAAAAAGTTGATACCTTGCTTAATACAAAATACAAATATTCATACGTTTTTGTAATAGGCCTATTATAGATTTCTGTAAGGCGTTTACGTTGGGTGAAATTTTCAAATTTGATCAAGAATCAGTAATAAACGCAGTTGTATAACGTTCCGGTACTGTTATTAAATAAATATAGGTATTGCCAAATAATTCTGAATAGATTCGTATATAAAAATAAATAAAAATTGCATGACGCACACGCAGTCATTAATTAATTACCTTATTTTTTGTGCATGCAGAATTTTCATGGTGCATGTAACTTTTTTTTCAGCATGCACCTGGTGCATGTAGATTATTTGTTTTCATTTCTGGCCCTGAAACGCTATACACAGTGACTGGCACCGACATGTCTATAGTTACTTAAAGGGACATTCCTGAGTTTGGTCCATTGTAAAATATTTCTACAATTAAACTTACATATTAAATGGATTTTCTTGTTTAGACTATCAGTGTGTTTCAATGTTTTTCTGGTCATCTTAATATTTGTAAGAAGCCCAATCTGGATTTTGCCTTCAAATAATTTCGTACTTCCGAAAAAAAAAGATCAGAAATAAAATGAAATTTAACCTAGTACAAATATTAGAACGATCAGAAACACGTTTACAATACAGCCACAAATATGTTATGCAGGAAAAAATAATATTTGCTATGTAATTACAATAGTTAAAAAGTCTCTGTTAGTCGATAACATCTTAAAAATTGCAGCAAACTCAGGAATGTCCCTTTAATAATGTTGTGTGCTAGCTTTAAAGAAACAAATTTGAATGGTAGATTCCTATAAGTGATTTAAAATACAATATACTGTTCTGTAATTATCGAGCATACCTTACTACACTCCTTGGTCCTGGTGACCTTGATAATGTGTGGACGAATGTTTCAATATAACGATGGACGAATCATCTTGTTGCTCAAACCTGGGTCTGTTTGACACTAACCAGAAAGTGACGAAATACGTCAGCACTCGCTTAACTCCGAGAGGTCGACAGGAACATTGGAATACGTTTTCATTAAAGGTCTTGCCAAGAAATCCTAACAAAAAACAAAAGACATCAACAACCGTGTTCGTGTAGAAAGTATTAGCCTACTGATCTGGGTTGATGCTGATGATAGCCAGATAGCATGCGTGTCTATCACGCTATGTCAAAATGTCTACTGCAAGTGACGAGTGCAGGATAAATGCTCAACAGAAATATTGCTATTTAATAGAAATAGCAGGTTAATTGTGTCTCGTTCACGTAAGAAAAAGGTGATAAATCGCTTTGTAGGTTAGGTGAAGGTTGAACTATAAATTCGAAGTACTAGTTGTACAAACAGGATGTTTTGTCTGGGAATACCGCAGACTTCCGCGCATGTAAAACCTTTACTATTCAGTTGTGATATGATATGCATGCAGTTGTAATTGCGCACATTTGAAAGGTTAAGTATCACACAATAAGAATCGTCCGTACTGTCCTAAAAGTTAAAATGATTAAAAGAGAATAAAAAATGAATGTGGCCGTTCCCTTTGAGATAATCAAAACAAACGAATGTCATAATATTTACATAAGAGCAAGACAAGTGTGGTGTTACGTTAAACTAATTTCAACCAATCAGACTTCCAATATACTGTGACTCATTTCAACCAATCAGATCACAGACTGCTGTGACCTTTGTTTCACAAAGAAAAAGGGTACGTATGTATTATTGTTATGACGTGTTATTTTTTAAAATATAATTTATAAACATGTAAAAGACAAAGTCTACAAACAAACCGTAATCGCTGTAAATTATTTTGATGCTGAATTATGAATGGTTGACAATACTACAATATGGCAAAGCCACAACACTTAAACACAAAATATCAGAGCCCCATTTTACGAAGAGATCTTAGATCACATTAAATGCTTTACTACCGTGTGCACTTAATGAGATTGTAGCGCTAAGATCGCGTCGTAAAACTGGGCTCAACATTGCTGAATTTATTGTTTTTAAATAAATGTGAAACATCTCTGTTTAAACTGTATTCAGATCAGAATATTATGAAAATCGTGTTTTTCTTCTTCTGTTTGTGATCTTGAAGAACGGTGCGTGGAGGATCACCAAGGAATGTTTGAAATACAAATGAGGTTCCATGAGTGGCGAGTATTAAACATAATTGATTCACCCCACCTCATGACATGATATGATAATTTCTTGCACTCTCTGTAACAAGAAGTTAAATAAAATGTCATGTACCATTTACCATAAGCGACTGAAACCGGGATGGGTTTCGGGAAGTCCAACCAACTCAGAACATAATTTATTAGCCCCTA
>JAECMU010126734.1:4172-19484 GCA_016106625.1 Dracogyra subfuscus
CTTTAAATCGAAGCCCCCGCCCACTTAAAATCAATGGTCCCACCCCCCTTAAATAAGTTACAACTGTTCATACCTTGTGGATTGTGACTCTGTACACGTTTGTGTCATCCACAAACCAAATGATCTGGTTGGAGAACAGTTCACCGTAGTTCTGTGAGCTCAGGTACGGCTCAGTGGGCTCTGAAGAGTAGAGTTGCAGCCCCTTCCTGATGCGTTCCCGTAACACATACAGAGCTGGGTTTGACTTCATGATCTTCGCCATAGCCTGCTGGATCAGAGGTTTTGCACCAGGGAACCAATTGCCATAAGCACTGTATTAACAAACAATGGGTATTACATCAGTGCAATAAATAACATTATAAACCGCAATAGAGTCCAGAATACAAACATCCAACTTCACAATTAAATTTATAGATTTGAGATTCTCCTAAGTGCCTCAGCAAAAACAATGGTGGTTTTTTTTAAAGAAACCTATGCAATAAATGTCTATTAGGAGGGAAACTTGAAATCGCAACCATGACAGATGTGTAAAAAAAATAACATTTTATTAGCCATAATACTCAGAAGTTCAGTGCGTTCATTTATGTGTGTGTGAAGAAGACAAACTTTGCCAATTACTGCTGTCTTTGTCACAGCCTACTTTTCATGTTTACAATCATATACAGTTTACTACACTTAGTAGTTTTAACTGCCTACTTTCTTCAGTATGTACTTTCAAAGATAATGATCACAATAAAAGATATCATTATATGGAGCCATTACAGTTTGTATAAATGGTGAGAAAAAAAAGATATATACACAGGTTTTTGTTTTTGAACAGTTACTCACAAACTGCATATATACCAAATATTTCTCTCACCTGTGGAGGTTGTAGGCGAGGTCGATGGCAACGAGGACGCCGGTGGGAGACGGGTAGATACTCATATTGTCCGTGGTGTAGTCCAGGTACTTGGCCCTTGCGTACCTCTCAATGTCATGAGAGTCGTAGTCACCCCATCGCAACTGGATGTCCAGCCAGTATTTCTGGGTTGTGGCTCCATCCATTACATCCCTGGATCACAAAATAGTCAACATTATGTTCTGTTTATACACCAATATTCACTCACATTAGGTACTATTTATAGACACTGATCTTCAATCATTCAGAGCTTCAAGAATTTTTATAAAATCCGCTAGCCTTGGGATCAGCGATTTACAAAATGTACTAGCCACGATTAAAAATTCACTAGCCCTACTTTACTTTAAGTTAATACAATTTTACTAAATAACAGTAATAATCGGATATGAAACCTGAAATGGGAGATAGAGCTTGAAAACACTAAGATTGAGGGGTGGGGTGAGGGTAGGATATTCATATTTACAAAATAGACTTAACACCAACATTTGACTAACAAAAATTAACTAGCCGTTGAGCATGACAATAGTAGTTATTTACTAGCCCAACATAGAATATCACTAGCCACTAACCATAATCTAGAAGCCCTGATCATTAGTTACTTTTTACAGACAACATTATTTGCACATATTATGTAGTTTTATAGACACCAATATCCACACACACCACCAATATCTACACACATAAAGTTCTGTTTACAGACAACAATATTTACAATATTTAAAGATCTGCCTTTAAGAAACAAATGTTTATAAATTTGGCCCCATGTTTTTAATCTATGCTGCATGCAGGTGGTCGTTTCACATGATGCCCTTCAGAACAAGTTTGACTGGATATATATAAATTCTCTGAACACTGAACATGAGAGAGCATTCCAATTTAAGTTTATTTTACAAAAAAAAGAAGAAGATTTGCTAGAAATGAAAAAAAGACTAACTGGGAGAGGTTTCTTGCCCAAAATAAACTGGAAAAGAAGTACTAACTTTGAGTCAGCCAGCAGTGATGGCTTGGACACGTTCCACTTGTACGCAGCGAACAGCAGAATGTCGGCACACGAGCTGTTCATCTTGTAGGATTTACGCGGGTGAATCGTCTCCTTCTGGACAGTCTCAATCTCCAGAGCATCAAGCTCCTGGTCAAACACCTGGAAACAAACACACACCCGTACATTTAGGACCTTAGTGGGTTAATTGTAGTTGTTAATGATAGAACAGTTAGTGTAATAGCTCACACTGAGCTGTTGCAACCCAAAACCTTAAAACCATTTCACTTTATCATTGATGACCAATAATGTACTATAAGAGTACATCTCTTAATCCCCAGATAGAGGGTAGGATCTAGCTCAGTAAGTAGAGTTCACACCTGAGGGGCTGTGATTGTAAGATTGAACCCCCTCAGTGGACCCATTCTCTGATAATGATTAAATGTTTGACATCCAATAGCTGATGATTAATAAATCAAAGTGTTTTAGTGATGTCATTAAATGTAAATTAACTCCATCTCTTACTACACCTTCCATGTATTCTTTGATGGCTATCACAATACAAATAACACTAACTGGATCATTTTAATGACATCACTGAAGAACAATAATTAATTAATCATCGGCTATTGGATGTCAAACATTTATTAATTCTGACTTGTAAGTCATCAGAGGATGCCCACTACACTTTTTCTAACACAGCAAGGGATCTTTTATATGCATTTTTCAACAGACAGCAAAGCACATACCACAGCCTTTGTCCACTTGTGATGCACTGGTTGGAACGGGAAAAAACCCTGATCAGCTGAATGGATACACTGAGGTGGTTTGCGATACAAGCACCTAAGGCTTGCACTCAACCGACTGAGCTAAATCCCACCCCCAATACAAAACGGTAAACTTACCTGACAGAGATCCATGACGACGCTCTCGTGGATCTTCTGCCACAAGTGAGCCCTGAAGATCTGGATGAGTGAGATCTTCAGTGTGGGAATCTTGCCGTGCATGAAAATTCCTGTCAGATCAAGCTGCACTTGGAAACCAACGTATACCTAAAGTCATCAAACAAATGTATCAGAATCAGTAACTCATAAAAATATCTTATTAGACACATTGAGTTTGGGTTAAAATAGCATTTTGTTGCCTATTGTTGGTTTTTCTACCTTTTTGGGTTTTTTTTACCTTTTTTTAAAAGTATTTTCTACCACAATCTTGTACAAATGCTGAATAATGTATTATGACAAAATCAACTGCCAGGCAAAATGTTTTTTTCCTTAGTAACACAATATCTGTTGAGCTTCGGTATATTTATGAAATGCACACTAATTTAATGTTTGCAAGACACTAAATCATTGCTGGACTATTATATGGTCAAGAGTCATGTACACTGTACATTATACAGCTCGCTTATATGTCTTAGTAAAAGAAAAAGAAAAACAGATGACTACCCGATTCACAATAGACACGAGAATTATGTCGAATTGAACGATGTTGACTCACATTTGCCCTGTTGATGGTAGGTGACCACCAGAGAGTGAATCGGCGGTTTGGAATCTGGTTCAGACCCGACCTCTGTGCGTTAGTCAGCTTCTTGTACTTCATCGACTCTTCAAAACCACTGGCCTTCTCCCTGAAGTAACAATTTGTTACCACTATGTTATAATCTAGTTTGAATCTGAAGGAATATGCCCACTTTATACAAATACCTTTGGATATTTACAAGTATTTATAAAATGTTCCAATTTAATTGTCAGGGACACCTGAGCATATTAAAAATAAAACCCCCAAATGAATCCATTTGGTGGCTATCAACGAGTGGAAACATTGCTGCAGCCACATGGGCTACACTTACCAAATGGCAGAAATAGGTCTTTTATATTCACATGACAGCATACACTGATCCATTACATACCAATTGTGGTGTAATAATTTAGAATAGGAAAAAACTGATCCTATGATTCTCACACAAGCAGTTAATCCTCAAGCTACATCTCGACCTCAATGAATTGTGAATATTTTTTTTCTTCAAAAAATGTCGATAAAACATACAGGGCTAAATTAACAAAACCGTTTTGTCTTACACACATTTAACTACATGCTTTTACAATGCTCCTGCATTTACAAAAAAATAAATAAAAATAGAGTCTCCATAAATTTGGCCCATCAACTGATAAGGTTTTTATAATCGCAACATGTCTAGTCAACTCACCAGAAGAGACCCTCCCAGGTAGGGAAGTATGTTCCTTTAAAGAGAGTGTGCTCGAGGATTCCCTCGACACCACCGAGGGCCTGGATCATGTCTGTGCGATAGTTGTTGAGGTTCCACAGCTTGCCGTCGTGACGCTGGTGGGTCCACCAGAACGGGTTCTGCTTCAGAACCTGGTACTGTTTGAAGTCCGTGCGCACCCGCCAACCCTTGTCGTACGCCAGCGTGTGTCGGTCCTTCTGGAACAGAGTGTTGATACGCGGAATACCTCGATCCCACGAGTCCTCCAAGTCTTCCAGAGTTAGTCGTCTGAAATACAGCAGCACAGACACAGTAGAGACATACAATAAGTAACCATACAAAACAATACTGAAACACATACAAATATTCCAGTCAGTAATCTGTAATTTAGCATCACAAGCATAGTAGAATAATAAAATGAGACTTTTTGTATTTTTCATACAAAATCAATTTTTAATAAAATAAATTTACTATTCACACTACAAAAATTGTTACGGTATTAACAAAATTATTTGATTTAGTGTTTTTTTATATATACAAGTTAAAAATACATTAATGACATTAATATAAATATCAATTCGTAACAAAAGAAATAAACATTTTAAAAAATAAAATTTTCTCTCACCTGTTTTGGGCATTAGCCTCCTGCCTCTTGAGTGCGTATTCTGCCCACACTCGCTGTGAGTCAATGAACTCGCTTTCCCAAGGCATGATGTACCTGAAGGAAAGGAATGTTGTTAAGCAAGGAAAGGATTGTTTGTTAATCAGTGCCATTACTTATCAAAGATGTTAATTTGGATATCTTCCTGATACTTCTTCCATTGTAGAAGCAAGGTTTTTTGGGGTTTTTTTTGTGTGTTTTTGTTAAAGACACACAGCATGTAGTGTCCTATATTATAAACATAGTGGTGGTTGGAAAATGTTAAACCTTGTACTAAGACTGAATGTAAACATCTTAGTTGAAATGATGCACCTAAAGAATCAAACCTCAAATCAGCAAGTTAGATGTTTGCACTAAATACAACTGCACAAGCCTCAGTAGGTACTGGGTTTGGATCCCAGTCGAGGGATTTTTAATCCAGATACAGAGTCCAAAGTGAGTGCTCTGCAAGGTTCAATGGATAGGTGTAAACCACTTGCACCGACAAGTGATCCATAACTGGTTAACAAAGGCCATGGTTTGTGCTATCCTGCCTATGGGAAGTGCAAATAAAAGATCACTTGCTTCTAATCGGAAAGAGTAGACCATGAAGTGGCCACAGTAGGTTTCCTCTCAAAATCTGTGTGGTCCTTACCATATGTCTAATGCTATATAACCGTAAATAAAATGTGCCGAGTGCATTGTTAAATAAAACATTTCTTTCTTCCTTTAAATACTACTGCAGATTGTAAAAACACAACAGATTGTTTCTATACAGTTCCCTGTATACATGATCTTGATTGGAACTGAGATTTTAACATGGTAAATTGTGAACAAAGTTCTTGGAAATCCATTTCAATTAAAAACAAATTGTAGTAACCGATACAAATACACAATATCTATACTTATGTATTTTCAACACTCACCTGTACAGATTTGGAATGAGCTGATCTTCGTCGTGACTCATGCCCGACCTGAAATGTGTGATTCCGACATCGGTCTGTTTGGACCAGCGCAAGTCTGACTGTGGAATCAACACGTGACCCATCGACAGCATCCCCAGCCCTCCCAACTCTTTGGGTGTGTAGAAGACAACGGGCGGGAACCGACTAGGCATCTTGGAGTTGAGACCGATCTTGATACGAGTCTGGATCTTGTTCTCACACTTGACAAGCAAGTCCAGCAGCTCCTGGGTGTTGACAACTGCCTCTCGGAAGTATGTCATCAGACCAATCAGAGCCGTGTTCCACTTGTTGACAATCTGTTAATAAAATAAACCAAAATAATGTTTATAAAATGCAGTAGGATTAAGTATGCTCTAAATAATTTATTAATAATTCATCCACAGCATCTAAATTTTCAACAAAAAAAACTACAATTCTTAACTTTACTTAGCCCTCATGTGGGGGCAGGGAATTATTACATTTAATATGCATTTTATTTTAGTGAAATAGATTGAAAAAACAATTAAATATAACTAGAAGATCAGATGGATTGTAATAACATGTAGAAATTTGTGAACACTTATCAAGAAAGAAAGAAAAAAAGAAATGTTTGTTTTTAACGACGCACTCAACACATTTTATTTACGGTTATATGGCATCAGACATATGGTCAAGGACCACACAGATTTTGAGAGGAAACCCGCCGTCACCACTTCATGGGCTACTCTTTCCGATTGGCAGCAAGGGATCTTTTATTTGCACTTCCCACAGACACGATAACACAAACCATGGCCTTTGTTGAACCAGTTATGGATCACTGGTCGGTGCAAGTGGTTTACACCTACCCACTGAGCCTTGCGGAGCACTCACTCAGGGTTTGGAGTCAGTATCTGGATTAAAAATCCCATGCCTCGACTGAGATCTGAACCCAGTACTTACCAGCCTGTAGACCGACACTTATTAAGAGTTATAATAATTATAGTATAATACTGAAGAGTTTATACCTTTGTGAAAGTGGTGGAACCGGATGCCATGAGAATTTGTCGGACTCTGTTGTGGAATCTGTGCATCGACTCGTCATCCACTCTCAAGAAACACTGTGCTGTCCTCTCTTTGGTCACCTAAAAATAAATAACACAGTTAATATCTCAATAATATTCCAGGTAATTAAAAGATAATTAATGGTATACACAATACAGAGATTGTATATATCATGAATGATGGTCTTGAACATTATCATAAATGATGGCATTGAATATTATCATGAACCAAGTAACAAGTTTTTTTTCTAATTTTAACCAGCAGGAACGTTTCATGGTCTGCTACCACAAGCATAGTAAAAGAAATAATGATAACAGCAATGTCGGAAGGGTAAATAAGTCCCATATCCAAAAGATAGATCAAACCCCAGACAAGTGCTCTAGCAGTTAGTCCCATTTAAAAGTGACAACACACAAACCTCAGTTAATTATCTCAATATTAAGAAAAGACAAAAGATGATTTAAAAATATATTGTAGAAATGTATTGTCACCATTTAGTTTTTTAAACGATAAAAAGCATTACCTCATTCTGTAGATTCCAGACCCCATCTTTGTGTGTGAACTCTTCGTGCGACGTGCGACACTTGGGCAGAATGCGACACTCAAAGCCGCACATGTTAAAGAGCAGGTTGGGGTTGTCCTTGCTGTACACTGACACGAAGCTGCTCTCCCACTGGATCGTCGTCACTGACCGCGGGAGACGGTTCTTGATGTCCCAGAATACAGCACGACCCCTGGAGACAGGATTAAAATATTAGCTAACAAACAATAATTTTAACATTAGTAAACACACAATGAGTGCTTAGAAACAATTAGCTGATTTACAAGTTTAAGACGAAAACTCAAAATGATTTAACTAGAGTTGATACTGGCAGTTCTCAATGTCCCAGAAGACTACACGAGATAGGATTTTAAAATCAGCTAACAAACAGTAGTTATACCATTAGTAAACAAAGCAACAATTAAGTGTTGTGTTTAAAAACAATTAGTTGAATTACAAGTTTAAGAAGATACAGCCCCAACCCACTCCCACCCCAAAAATCTGGATAATTTCAACTACAGTTTACAGTGACAACTGCTGTGCTACAATAATATTAAACAAGGTCAATTTGTTAAATAAATCTAAAAACAAGTCTAACAACTAAAGCAACCAAAAAACCCTTTCTCAAGTGAAATAGACATCAATAATTTCCTTCATTTTATTAATTTATAATTAATTTATTTACCGTAATATAATAACAACCATATTCACACATATTTTTTAAATATTTTTCTTTTAAAATGCAAATATTTTTGTTATCTATTCAATAATGTGCTCTGTAATTTACTCTTTATATTTACGATGATTTGAGAAACTCACAGATTAACATCGTGTTTCATAAGTCTCATCCTGGAGTCTCGCGGCCAGCACTTCTTGTTGTTGTAGCCCACAATGTTCTCGTTGTTGGGGTCGGGGTGCTCTGTCAGGTATCGCTGGATCAGATCCCTGGCCTCTTCAGCCGTGAATCTGAAAATAAAAATATAAATTCAAATAACATTATAACTGGATGTATAAATGATAATGTTTATAATATCATGGGGGTTTTTCTAATGAAGAATTGATATGGTACATATATTATGCCAAATATCATAATATAATCAGTTGAGACAAAGAGTGGAACTTAGGGGATGACACTATTGTGTTTTATTTCTTTTCGATTTACTAACATTGATCAGTGGTTTTCGCTGCTTGTTACAAATTAACAATATTTTATCTGAACTTTATAAACTTTCCACGTAAAAAAATTGTTTAACCACTAGCTGCTTAACTGAAAAAATCTAAACAACAAAAAGAACATTATCAAATCCTATATACTTTATCTTATGAAACTGATAACTGATACATTTTATGAACAAAAGATAAACTTATACCCACTCAAGCAGCTTTTTGTCAAAATTAATCCAAATTCAATGCAAAAGTTTTAAAACCTGACACTTTTATGCATCCATAAACAAATTTACCTAACAGTAATAACAATAGTATAAGTATTAAAAGCAGAAAACTGTTACCTGAAGAAGATGTGAATTCTGTCAATGTATCGTGAATACAACCGGATAGGATGAGCCACCTCTGTTGATACATCCTGAAATTCAAAACCAATGAATAGTTGCACTAAAGTTGGTTTAAAAAATCATAGTATATCTGCTCTCATAAGACTAAAACATTACATTATCACTGTTACACTAAGCCTCATTGAATAAAACAATCCACTCATTTGTTGGACAATTATGCTTTATGTAGTTGTTATAATTGTAAAGTTTGCTCTGATTTTTCACTACTAATATGAAGGCCTACTTTGATTTAACAAATTTATAGCACTGCATGTTGACGCTAGTCAATTTTCGGACACTTGTTTTGGTTTTGTACGAAGTAAATAACACAGACCAACTGTAATAAAAAAAAGTATAGGATATATTTGACAAAACATAAAAAAAAAAAAATTCATAATCTAAAACTTAAAAACTCAAGAATTATGAATTTAAAAAAAAAGAAAAAAAAAAGCGTTGTCTGCCTATTATGTTAATTTGTCACAACTTGTGTTATTTTAAATTGTTGATTAGGCCTACATATTGTATTATACATATACCCTACACTACACACCCTACATCCTACACCACACACGCATCCTACACTACACACCCTACACACAGTTCTATTTACACACATACCCTACACTACACACCTGACACTACACACAAAACACCCAACAATTCTATTTACATTACACTACACACACACAGATTTTGAATTTGATAATAAGACTTAGAACAGTACCTGGTAAGTGAGAAAGTCATTGGGTAACTGTGGCGGACCCGCCATCTCACTGGCCCTCATTAGACCAAGCACCAACAGATCGAGCACCAGTCCAAAGAACTGGACGATGAATGAGGCAAACTGGAGACCACGGATAATTCCGTACGAGTTGGTGTGGTTCATGTCCTGAAATAATGAAACAAAAAATATTAAATATCAAACAAAACAGTGAGGCTACAAAAATCATTGGAATTGTTACGTGCATAAAAGTTTAAATAATGAATTATCATAGAATCGTTAAAATTTTATTAACAGAGAAAGCCAAGTCCCTCCACCAACACATACAGATTTATAAAAAAAACCCATCAAACTACTGCATTATTTACAAAGATATTTCATGCTAATCAACAAATAATAAATTAAAATACAGCAATTTTTAACCACTTTTATCCTTTCAGTATTTTAAGATAAACTGTTTTTCGGCACTAAACAGTATCTAATCAAAATGATTCACTTGGACCAATATGATAATACAAAGAACCATTAACGTTTAATATAAATCAACTGTCTTAACAAATGAGTTAACATTGTATACCTTGTAGTTGATGACAACATTGTTTTTGGCGGTCATGTAATCGGCGATGTTGTGGTCCACGATGAGCCGTAGCAGTCTGTTGAGGAGCGTGAGATCGATCTTCTCATACATCTTTTCAAAGTGCGACTCCAGCATAACGTTACACTCCCCCTCAGCCGTGTCCCACACATCCTGCAGGTTGTTGATGCCTGTACAAAACACAATGGGACACATTTCAGAATAGGTAAAATGAAAAAAAAAAAAGTTTGTTTTGTTTAACAATACCATACGAGCACACTGAATTAGTGGATGTTGACTGTTTTAGAGAAGGAACCCGCTACATTTTTCCATTAGTAGCAAGGGATTTTTATATGCACCATCCCATAAACAGGCTAGTACATACCATGGCCGTGATATATCAGTTGTAGTGCACTGGCTGAAACGAGAAATAGCCCAATGGGCCTACTGAAAGGGGAAAAGCAGTAAGTGCAATTTTTACTTGGATATATGAAGGTGGCTCGTTTTTCCAACGGGCTCACAAAACAACCACGCATTAAGCAAGCACTTTACCACTGGGTTATGTCCCTCCCCAATAATGAAAAACCCCATTATCATTAGCAATTTGTATATTTCTTCATCCAAAGATATCAATTATAAAGTTTGAAAAGCAAAATCCTCATAAAATAAATGTTCTCATCATTTCAGCAACCAAAGGCTGGTCCTTTTTTCACAAGTCTACTAATTTTAAGTAAAACCCCTAAACATACCTTGACACCACTTGTATGTAAGAGTGGGCGGTGGCTCGGAGTCGGAGGGTTTGATCCATGGCGGGAAGAGTCTGCGCTTGTCGGCCTCGTACCACAGATACTGGTCCAGATACGCATCAGTGATCTTCTCCAGCGGCTCCACGTCATACACAGGTATCAGGTGGCTGTACAGGTCCATGAACTCAATCCCAACCTGAACATACAAGTAGTTGTTTAACATTTTGAATCTTAAAAAAACATTTACCAAAAATTTATTATAAAATATGCTTAATTATAAATATTCAAATGGTTTTGCCATTTTTTAACGTATTATGTTTATGAACTAAAAATAAGTTGTGTAAAATCATCACTGACAGCTCTGGATATATACCATTATAAAAAGAAATGTAAATGTAGGCACATATTGCATATTATATAAATGCAAGTGTGAGATTACCTCTTTAAATGCTCGCTGTGTGAGCAGGTGACGCTTGATTCTGGACAAGGCTTCGTGAGGATTATCGTAGGCCTGTTCAATGAGGCCAAGCTCCTCTCTCTGAGACTGGTTCAGTCGACTTTTCACACTGTAGACAGATAAAATATTTTTACAATTAATATATGAATAAACAAAGTAATAAACAAGCTTTTAAAATAATAGTATAGCTATGATGAAAAGGAAAGAACAGGGCTACATTAAACTGTAAAGATAAAACAGAAGTGGAGTTCTATTCTGATAATAAATCACATAATAAATGAAATTGTATTTAGTATCTTGGAAAGATATAAAATGTTAATTACAGAAAATATGAAAGACAAAACCCTCTAAAAAGTATGTATTTAACACACTGAATTTTTACCTGTATGCCTCCTTGAGTCTCTCTAAGGCTAGGATGAGCAGTTTGGTATCATGTTTGTATGACAGTGGCGGGAATGGAATCGGGGAGAACCTGCGACTCTCAAGCCAGTGCACCATTGTCGTGTAGATTGCTACAGCTTCTTCAGCTGTGATGTATGGACCATCCTGGAGAAAAAAAAGATTAATTTCATAATCAAATTATAGGAAACGAAATGTTTTATTTAATGACACACATGTTATTTAGTTATATAGCGTTAGACATATGGTTATGGACCACAAAGATATTGAGAGAGGAAACCTCCTGTCACCACTTCATGGGATACTCTTTTTGATTAGCAGCAAGGGATCCTTTTTATGCACCATCCCACAGACAGGATAGTACATACCACTGCCTTTGTTACACCAGTTGTGGAGCACTGGCTGGAACAAGAAATAGCCCAATGGGTTCAGACAGGGATTGATCCTATGCATCAAGCAAGCACTTTACCATTGGGCTATGTCCCCGAACAAATTATAAGGATTTCAACATAAATCTTTCACCAAGCTTTGTAGAAGGGTACATCATACAAATAAATTATTACCACCATACAACACACCATTTAAAATGTAATAAGATATCCATTGCATTGCATCACTTGGTCTAGACAATGAGATCACACAATCTATTTTATCAATTAGCAGTAAAAGTTCTTTTACTTGCACTCCCCCCACCCCCCCGGAGACAAACAATCTTGTTACTTTTATCATTCAATAAATTAACCAGTATGATGGCAGATTATTATCCAGACCATGATGTAAACATTACAGACTGAAATGCTCATGTATCTATGTACTAATATATACCTTGAGATAGTTGTGCTGTCGTTCCTGTTCTGCTTTCAGGTACAAACGAGTCAGACGACCAAGGTTCTTCTTGCACACTGTTTTGTCCACCTGCCGAGGAAAATAAACAAATTAAAACTAATATTTCACATCAACCACATTATTCATTAGTCCTTTTAATTTTGAAAATCACTTGTCGTGTACACATAATCTTGATCTTAAACTAAAAACACACATGCACAGAATTAATTTTTTAAAGAAAAACAAGTAAATCCATAAGAATAAATAGACAGGAAATACATTATTAATAATAATAATAATCATAATGAAACTTACAGTTGCACCTCTTCTGATTCGCTCCCGATTGTAATGTGCTGTGTTTGTCCACCAATCAGCTTTAGCCTTCACAAATCTCAGGATCATATTTTCAATTGGTGTTGGAAGTCCAGGAACCTAAAACAAATATTCTAATATTAATCAATATCAAAAATAATTTACATCATCTCATAACATATTTGTCTGAAAAAATTACCCCAATATTACCAACTTAACCATAATTTAATCCTACCATGAATTAATGACAAATTTGCTGTTGAGGGTCTTGACTACATATTTTGCACCAAAACAATTTCAATTTTTTAACATAACCTAATATGAAACTGCACATGACCCTATAATACATTGCACTGAATTTTCACCAGTCAATTGAAAAACAGAAAAACCCCAAACAAGACATACAAATATCATTTATACCTGTTATTTGGGTGTTGTTTTTTTTAAACAGAATTTGTCAAGTTCTTTACATAAATCGCTACTAGAAAGCCTGTTACCAAGAAAAACAGATGACACCAGGTCAAATATCACACTACATGAAGTTAACACATGACTCACTTTCCAAGGAATGTTTGCTTTCCAGCACCGCCAGGCTTCACTCAGATGCTGCAGGATTGTCCGAGCTTTGTTCTGCTTTATTCCTTCCGGCATCATGTCCAGAATGTCGTGCATTACCTGTCATAGAAATGTCATTATACATTAAAAACAAACAATGCAATTCGTTGTTAAAGGTAGAGTAAACTCCAACAAGAGCTTTATGTATTGGAAAGATGCAACACATTAACTTTTTAACAAATGAAAAATGTGTAATTTTAGAACCATGATTATTCCTGCTAACTGAGGGCAGCCATTTTGTTTTGTTTTTGTGACGTCCGGTTGTATAGTTTGGGGCGAAGTGACGTCAGCTCCGTCAAACTTCTCTATTATGTACAGTGTAAACAAACACACTAATTTACGACAAGGTGCTTCGCTTTTGTCAACCTGACTTGTAAAACAACATAAATAACTTGATAGTATAATAAACTATTTAACTAAAGATATAGTTTTTTTTTTCTTTTAAAAAAATGCAAAGAAAAATGTATATTATTAGGCCTATTGTTAGGATATGTTCGAGTAAAAACTATGATACCCAAGTGATACTATTTTTTTTGGGGGGGGGGATGACGTAATTGGTCAGTTTTGTGATTTTAGATGGGAAAGTGTACTTAATCAAGGGTTTTACAGAATTACTTACAGAATATGGTAAAGTCCATTATACTTTGAGGTTATCACACAATACCCTGTGATCTTAATAAAAGAGGCACATCTTTTTAGTTCGTCTAGACAAGTGTCTGGGGACCATCTAAATATACACCTGCCAATCAGGAATGACAGGTACAGGCCACTGATTATTATTTCAGTACATGGGTTAATTTAAACCATAATAGTTATTTCAACACTTTGACAATGGTGGTTTATTTTATGTTAAATGTAAATATAATTGTTGCTAGTTTACTGAGATGACTATTATTACAGAATATTGTGATGCATCCACAAAAATCAGGTATGTTTTGTTTCTTCAGTTCCAAGATTAATTCCTGACGTGACACGTTAGGTATTTCGTAACCACCAGCTCACCAGATGGCGTATTCACTGGGATGGTACAAAATGGCTGCGCTTGTTATATATAATAGCCATCACATTTAACCGTTTTATTAATTAACTACAAGCTTATACTTGTTGACATTAAGCATTACATCGTTGAATATACCAGGTCAAATAACTTGATTATGCCCTCCTTTAAAAGCCACACCAACCCAATTAATCAAAGCAAGAAACTATAATTATTGTTAAAAAAAAATCTGGCATAACATTAAAAAACCCCAACAATCCCACATCAATAATTACCCAAAACCAAGCTTATTGGCATATTTCATGCAACAAATTAAAATAATGAACTCACATTTTTAACCTCAAGTTAATACCAATGAATTTAACACAAACTTCCTCTAAGTTTGACACAGAACAAATCTATTAATTCCTTGTTACTCACTGCTGCTCTCAGTTCCAAATCGAAGTGACTCTCTACTCTCTGCTTGGTGACCGTCTTGGCCACACCCTTGGAGTGACGACCTTCAAACTGCCTTGACAACAGGTTGCCAAGCCACCGTTCCAACAGAGGTGTGATGCCACGCATGAAGAACAGCCATATCCGCCAGCCCGGGGCCCAGATTCCACAGCCAGGCCCTTTACCAACAGGACCCTACAATAAAATATATTTTTTTATAGAAATTCTTATAGATTCCACACGCAGGACCTTTACCAATAGGACCCTATAATAATTAGAAATACTTATAGAATACTTTATAAAATTAAATAAAACCCCCAGCTGTTAGTAGTAGCCATAGCTAACAACTGTCCCGTGAAACCTTGTTTATATAATGGATTCAATTTATCTGAAGACGTAATAAAAAAAAAA
>JAECMU010126739.1:0-13323 GCA_016106625.1 Dracogyra subfuscus
AAGTAAAGTGTCAGCGGGAAACAGCCATTGTGATGCAAGTTTAGCAGTGCATATGTAAGTATATATAGCACGTGCAATCCACTTACGTTTCTAAATTATCGTGTAGTATAATATACAGAAAATTAATATTTTTACCTATCTGCACCAATTAATTAATGTTTAATTATAATTTACATGTATTGAATAACGTTCCCCGACGCCTTGATGGATCGATATAACGCTGGGTAGTACTGAGAATTAATGTAAATGTTTTATAAGTGTTATTCAGTTAAATAATGAAATGTGTTTTTTTTTAGAGAATTATGCATGTAACCTTTTGATAACATATTTCCAAAGTGATCACTGCTATGTTTAGTTTTGTTTGTGTAACAGCATCAACAAACACGGTAGTCGTTCTTGATGGTTTTATTCCTAGGGGGTTCGCAGGTCAACATAATAATAATAATAGCCCTATAAATATAAAATGATGTATAAATATTAATTGCAGACATATTAAAGTTGGGTGACGAAAATATTACTTTACTTTCATAAATCAAATACATTTCATAAAACAAATACATTGCGAGATTAACATGATATTGTACATTGTCATGATAAATAACGTTTCGTTCCTGGTTATAAACCCATTTCACATATATAATATACTAGGGGAAAAAAGTTCCTGTGCATGGTAAAAAGTTGAATAAAATCATAATCGCAAGTTGTAAAATAATAACATGTTCAGGAGACATGTGCCCAACCATTATGTTCAAAACTTTATCCTTGATATTGCAATCGCACGTGTTGTTCATGTGCCGCAAGTGCCTAAGCCACTGTCTAGAAAAACAACTCTGATTAATTTTAAACGGCTTTTACGCCATGCCACGCCTATCTGAATTTGAACGTCACCGCGCGATAGGGATGCTCGAAACTGGAATGGCGCATAACGAGGTCGCAAGACGTTTTGGCGTGCATCGAAACACAATACAGAATTTGTGGCGACGTTGCCAACAGCAAGGCAACACCAGCGACAGACCACTTTGACAGCTAGAACCATGCCTGGGTTGAGAGCAATCAGTGCCAGGACAGTTCGCAACTGTTTATTGGAGCACAACATCAGGCCGCGACGCCCAGCAATACGTCCTATTCTGCTACGACGTAGACGGCACTTACTATTCACCCGTCGCGACTGGTCAGGTGTGCTATTCACCGACGAGTCCAGATTCCATTTGGACAGTAGTGATGGTCGAAATCGAGTCTACAGACGTCTTGACGAACGCTACGCTGACGCTTGCGTTATGCAGCGTGCAGGTTTCGGCGGCGGGAGCATGGGAAGGCATCACATCACACGGGAGGACGCAGCTGATGATTGTGGCTGGAAATCTGACTGCCGTACGCTACAGGGATGAGATCATAAGACTACATGTGCTCCCGTTCCTTCAAGGTCATCGTGGCGCCGTCATATTGCAGCAAGACAACGTTCGCCCTCATGTCGCACGTGTAGTGATCGACTTCCTGAGACCGCAGAATGTCAACACACTGCCTTGGCCCGCTGTTTCGCCTGACCTGTCGCCCATTGAGTACGTATGGGACGAAATGGAGAGACGCCTACGTCTCCTGTCAAACCAGCCATTGACCTTGAACCAACTGGGTCGTGACCTTGTTCAGGTCTGGAACAACATCCCACAAGGGTTTCTGAACCATCTGGTATCATCAGTGAGACGTCGTTGTCAGGCCTGTGTGCACGCACAGGGTGGCCATACACGGTATTGATATTGTGAACTCACTTTCGACGCCACCCCTCTTTATGACCCAGAGATTGGTAACAACAATGCCAGACGTTTTTTCTTCTCGCCTGTTACCCCATTATCTAAACCTCGCCAAACAACAACGATATCAAAACGTACGGAAATTGAATGGTAACCTTCTTTTTTTTTTGGTTTGTTTAACGACGCACTCAACACATTGTATTTACGGTTATATCGGCGTCGGACATATGGTTATGTCGAGAAAAAACCCCAGTGGGTAGCTGACGGAGATCGATCCTAGACCGACCGCGCATCAGGCGGGCACTGTACCACTGGGCTATGCTGCCCGCTTTGAATGGTAACAGATATCCGCATTAAATCGTAATGAACCGTACAGAAAGTGAACGCGATGACAGCACTCTTGAGACCCGCCTCCAGGACAGACAGTGCCAGCGATCATCTTGACTGGTTCCCAAAGCATCCTATGCCATCATATTCAATTGGTAGTTAGCACAAACACCAGTCCATCGATGAACCTTTAGTTTACTGCTACTAAAATATGCGAAGTAAAGACAAAAGAAGACAGGATATGATTATCATGGTGTGTACGTCCGTACACACCACAACAATAAAATGATTGCCCATTGGAAGCAGCAGCCAATCCAAATAGAATGTAAACAGAAAAAGTATGAATAAATAATGTAGACAAGTGTTCAAGCTTAGTCTATAGAAAGCATATTTAATGTGCGTGTGTGTGTGTGTGTGTGTGTGTGTGTGTGTGTGTGTGTGTGTGTGTGTGTGTGTGTGTGTATATATATATGTATGTATGTACTAAACAATATGTGTTTATTTTAAAGGGTTTTTTCTCTCTCCTATACAATAGGATAAAACAAAGGAAATCATTTGATTCCGGTGCTCCGCAAGGCTCAATGAGTAGGCGTAAACTACTTGCACCGACCAGTGATCCATAGCTGGTTCAACAAAGGCCATGGTTTGTGCTATCCTGCCTATGGGAAGCGCAAATAAAAGATCCCTTGCTGCCAATCGGAAAGAGTAGCCCTTGAAGTGGCGACAGTGGGTTTCCTCTTAAAAACTGTGTGGTCCTTAATCATATGTCTGACGCCATATAACCGTAAATAAAATGTGTTGAGTGCGTCGTTAAATAAAACATTTCTTTCTTTTCTTTTTCATTTGATTCCGATGTAGAGGTTAAAATTAACCGCTTTCTCCTCCCTCCCCTCCTCAGCCCACTCCCTAGCGGGCAGCATAGCCCAGTGGTACAGTGCCCGCCTGATGCGCGGTCGGTCTAGGATCGATCCCCGTCAGCTAACCACTGGGTTTTTCTCGACATAACCATATGACCGACGCCGATATAACCGTACTTATAATGTGTTGAGTGCGTCGTTAAACAAAACAAAAACAAAAACAAAACAAACAGCCCACTCCCCAACAACCAATCTTCCATTTCCCATGGACCTCATATTGCAGACTGTATGGGTTGTTTTGGTTTTGTTGACTTATATTGATTTCCCAGTCACAAAAGGGTGTGCGTGTGGGAAATCCAAGTATTAACTGATAAACAACGGGCAAGGACTAACATATCAAGGTGTTTGACACCGTATCAGATGTGATGGAACTTGGCTCGTACAAAGTCGATTTACGGCATCATGTCGTGATGGAAATCTTGATGTTCTTTTGCGTTAAAGGTACATATTCTTGTAAAATCTTTATACGATACTTTTGGCTAATAATCTTGTCGTTATGGAACTTTTCATTTTCCTTTGTATTAAAGGAACACATATTCTAAAATCTGTCCATGATATATTTACTTTTGGCTAATACAATCTTGTGGTAAAAGAACTTTTAATTTGCTTCTGCATTAAAGAAACATATTCTTGTAAAAACGTTAAATGATACTTCTGGCTAATGATCTTGTCGTTATGGAACTTTTCATTTTTCTTTGTATTAAAGGTACACATATTCTAAAATCTGTACATGATATATTTACTTTTGGCTAATACAAACTTGCGGTGAAAGAACTTTTAATTTGCTTCTGCATTAAAGGTACATAAACTTCTAAAAACGTTATATGATACTTTTAACTAATGATCTTGTCGTTACGGAACTTTTCATTTTCCTTTGTATTAAAGGTACACATTTCTAAAATCTGTACATGATATATTTACTTTTGGCTAATACAGTCTTGCGGTAAAATAACTTTTAATTTGCTTCTGCATTAAAGGTACACATTTTGGAACTTAAAAAAACAAATCTGCATTAAAGATACATATTTTCACATTTTTCTATATGATACTTTTGGCTAATAAAATATTGTCGTAATGGAACTTTTAATTTTGTTCTGCATTGAAGGTACATACTTTTCTAAAATCTGTACATGATACTTTTGGCTAATACAATCTTCTTGTAATGGAACTTTTAATTTTCTTTTGCATTAAAGGTACATATTCTTCAAAAATCTTTATGATACTTTTGGCTAATAATCTTGTGGTAATGGAACTTTTAATTTGCTTCTGCATTAAAGGAACATATTCTTGTAAATACGTTATATGATACTTTTAACTAATACAATCTTGTCGTCATGAAACTTTTAATTTTGTTCTGCATTAAAGAGACATATTTTCAAAAATCTTTATATGATAGTTTTTGCTAATAATCTTGTCGTAATGGAACTTTAAAAATTGTCCTCTTCATTAAAGGTACACATTCTTCTAAAATCTGTACATGATACTTTTGGCTAATACAATCTTGTTTCAGTGAAACTTTAAAAGGTACATATTTTTCAAGGTTTTTATGTGATATTTTTGGCTAATGATCTTGTCGTTATGGAACTTATAATCTGCTTCTGAATTAAAGGTACATATTCTTCTAAAAACTTTATATGATACTTTTGGCTAATACAATCTTGTTGTAATAGAACTTTTAATTTTGATTCTGCATTAAAGGCACATATTCTTCTAAAATCTTTATATGATACTTTTGGCCAATACAATATTGTCGTAATGGAACTTTTAATTTGCTTCTGCATTAAAGGTACATATTCTTCTAAAATCTTTATATGATACTTTTGGCTAATAATCTTGTGGTAAAGGAACTTTTAAGTTGCTTCTGCATTGAAGATACATATTCTTGTAAAAACGTTATATGATACTTTTGGCTAATTATCTTGTCGTTATGGAACTTTTCATTTTCTTTTGCATTAAAGGTACACATTTTCTAAAATCTGTACATGATATATTTACTTTTGGCTAATACGATCTTGCGGTAAAAGAACTTTTAATTTGCTTCTGCATTAAAGGTACATATTCTTCTAAAAACTTTATATGATACCTTTGGCTAATAAAATCTTGTCGTATTTTCACATTTTTCTATATGATACGTTTGGCTAATAAAATATTGTCGTAATGGACATTTAAAAAAAAATCTGCATTGAAGGTACATACTTTTCTAAAATCTGTACATGATACTTTTGGCTAATACAATCTTCTTGTAATGGAACTTTTAATTTTCTTTTGCATTAAAGGTACATATTCTTCTAAAATCTTTATGATACTTTTGGCTAATAATCTTGTGGTAATGGAACTTTTAATTTGCTTCTGCATTAAAGGAACATATTCTTGTAAATACGTTATATGATACTTTTAACTAATACAATCTTGTCGTCATGAAACTTTAAAAAAAATTCTGCATTAAAGAGACATTTTCAAAAATCTTTATATGATAGTTTTTGTTAATAATCTTGTCGTAATGAAACTTTAAAAATTGTCCTCTTCATTAAAGGTACACATTCTTCTAAAATCTGTACATGATACTTTTGGCTAATACAATCTTGTTTCAGTGAAACTTTAAAAGGTACATATTTTTCAAAGGTTTTTATGTGATATTTTTGGCTAATGATCTTGTCGTTATGGAACTTATAATTTGCTTCTGAATTAAAGGTACATATTCTTCTAAAAACTTGATATGATACTTTTGGCTAATACAATCTTGTTGTAATAGAACTTTTAATTTTTGTTCTGCATTAAAGGCACATATTCTTCTAAAACAAATATTGATACTTTTGGCTAATAATAAAGTCGTAATGGATTTTGTTTTCTTCTTCATTAAAGGTACATATTCCTGTAAAAACGTTATATGATACTTTATGCTCTGGGGGTGTCTTTAAACTTTTAGTTTAAATCTATTTTACTGTATGCATTGTGGGCGGAACGTAGCCTAGTGGTAAAGCGCTCGCTCGATGCGTGGTTGGTCTAGGATCGATCCCCGTCGGTGGGCCCATTGGGCTATTTCTCGTTCCAGCCAGTGCACCACGAGTGGTATATCACAGGTCGTAGTATGTACTACTCTGTCTGTGGGATGGTGCGTATAAAAGATCCCTTGCTGATAATTAAAAAGAGTTGCCCATGCAGTGACAAGAGCGAGTTTCCTCTCTCAATATCTGTGTGGTCCTTAACCATATGTTTGACGCCATATAACCATAAATAAAACGTGTTGAGTGCGTCGTTAAATAAAACATTTCCTTCCTTCTGTATACATTGTATTCCTAATAACAAAAGAAAGAAATGCTTTATTTAACGATGCACTCAACACATTTTATTTACGGTTATATGGCGTCAGACATATGGTTGAGGAACACAAAGATGTTTTAGAGGAAACCCGCTGTCGTCACTTAATGGGCTACTCTTTCCGATTAGCAGCAAAGGATCTTTTATTTTCGCTTCCCACAGGCAGGATAGCACAAACCATGGCCTTTGTGGAACCAGTTATTGATCACTGATCGGTGCAAGTGGTTTACACCTACCCACTGAGCCTTGCGGAGAACTCACTCAGGGTTTGGAGTCCGTATCTGGATTAAAAATCCATGCCTCGCCTGGGATCCGAACCCAGTACCTACCAGCCTGTTCCTATTAACGAGTAAAACGTGTTATTCCTAATATACCACTATATTTATGCCAGCGTTGCAAGGCGATTTACTAAATACTAGCTCAAATCAAGCCCTCTCCTTTGATTGTGTGTTGTACTCTACCGGTCTCGGCGGTGTCGTGGTTAAGCCATCGGACTACAGGCTGGTAGGTACAGGGTTCGCATCTCGATATCGACTCAGAGAGAATGTTAACAACTCAATGGGTAAATGTTAGACCACTACACCTTATTCTCTCTCACTAACCAATAACAACTAAAATCTCTCTCACTAACCACTAACAATTAAATTCTCTCTCTCTAACCACTAACAATTAAAAGCTCTCTCACTAACCACTAACAATTAAAATCTCTCTCACTAACCACTAAAATCTCTCTCACTAACCACTAACAATTAAAATCTCTCTCACTAACCACTAACAACTAAAATCTCTCTTACTAACCACTAACAGTTAAAATCTCTCTCACTAACCACTAACAATTAAAATCTCTACCACTAACAATTAAAATTTCTCTCACTAACCACTAACAATTAAAATCTCTCTCACTAACCACTAACAAGTAACCCACTGTCCTGAAAAGACAGCCCAGATAGCTGAGGTGTGTTTGTGCCCAGGAAAACGTGCTTGAACCTTAATTAGATATAAGCTCGAAACTAATTTGAAATGAAATGAAATGTTGTACCCTACAACAAATAAAGGGGAGGGCTAGAGGTAACTCGAGCTATCGAAATACCTAATCTAAGCGGTTCAAATTGTATTCGAAAACGAGAAGAGAAATTAAAGAGACAGATCCTAGTTTTTAAACACTATGACGTATTTTTCATTACTAAAGCCGTTGTTGATAATTTAAATTAGAAATACTCACATTTTATTACTTAGAATGTTCGTACACCTGATGTGGTTCTGGTCATCAATTTCTTTTGCAATTAATTTTTCATAATTCTCAAAAAAAAAAAAAAAAAAAAAAAAAAAAAAAAAAAAAAAAAAAAAAACCATCCTCAAAGCACGTTCGTCTGAGATGTAATGATTATTGAGAGAAGCTTTAAAGGGACATTCCTGAGTTTGCTGCAATATTTTAAGATGTTATCGACTAATAAAATAGTTCTACGATTAAATTTACATTGTAAATATATTTTCTTGTTTAGAATATTAGTGGCTCTAGATTAAACGTGGTTTTAGATCGTTCTAATATTTTTACTAGGTTAATTTTCATTTTATTTCCTATTTTTCTTTTTCGTACGTACGGAATTATTTGAAGACGAAATTCAGTTTGGGCTTCTTGCAAATATTAAGACGATCAGAAACATATTGAATATACATAGACTGATATTCTAAACACGAAAATATATTTAATATGTAAGTTTAATCGTAGAAATATTTTATTAGTCGGAAATGTCTTACAATGCAATACACCCGGGAATGTCCCTTTAATTATCTGTAGACATTATTTCCCTGTTTAAACACCACATACTTTAGTTTCTCTCTGTTATCACCTTATCCCAATGTGTGTTGCATTTTCACTAATATTAATCTGATTAAGAAATTTAAATTATAACCGATGTACCATAAACTGTTTTTAAATGGACATTCCTGAGTTTGCTGCATTGTAAGATGTTTCCGACTAATAAAATATTTCTATGATTAAACTTACATATTAAATATATTTTCTTGTTTAGAATATCAGTGTCTGTATATTCAATGTGTTTCTGGTCGTCTTAATATTTGTGAGAAGCCCACACTGGATTTTGTCTTCACGAACAAAACAAAAAAACCCAAGAAAAAACAACAACAATGTTTAGGAAATAAAATGAAATATAATCTAATTCAAATATTAGAACGATCAGAAACACGTTTAATATACAGCCACTAATATTTTATGCAGAGAAATATATTTGATATGTAATTATAATCGTTAAAATGTCTCTGTTAGTCGATAACATCTTAAAAATTGCAAAAACTCAGGAATGTCCCTTTAAAGAACAATGCACCTTTAAACTACTTTTTGTGTGTTTTAAAGTTATGAGCAGTCAACATGTGTGTTCTGATCGTACAGCACGCTTGAAGAGAGTTTTCTGTTATGAGGACCTAAACGTCACAAAGCTGGACTTATACACTGTCAGCAGAATAGATTTCGACGAATGCGCCTCCGTCTGTTCGGATGACGTCACTTGCAGGGCTTTCGTAGCAGACAACCGCCAAGGAACGTGCGCGTTGTTTCGTGATAAATCCACGAGCAGTTCCAACATCGATGACGTCACAAGACAGAAATACTTTCTGAAGTACGAAATTCAAGGTAGGTCTTGTTGTTTGTTTGTTACTATTGAACTGGAGATTGTAGTCTAAAGGCTCACCTCCATCGTCTCAGGCTCGATCATACAGGAGAATGTTTCTGCAACAGTCGATTGTAGACACCCGAACACGTTCTTCAAAGTTGCCCTCTTCTCAAAACATAAAGCAAAACATCTGGCCAGAAGAAAAGAGCATCAAAGAAAAGCTATGGGACAGTCCTGGTGATCTCCAACTGACGATCCAGTTCACTGATACAGCACAGCTCAGGTTTAGTG
The DNA here is from genome assembly GCA_016106625.1 of Dracogyra subfuscus. Taxonomy (NCBI): domain Eukaryota; kingdom Metazoa; phylum Mollusca; class Gastropoda; order Neomphalida; family Peltospiridae; genus Dracogyra; species Dracogyra subfuscus. Next base: position 9,232 of record JAECMU010126739.1, read on the forward strand.
AGCATATGAAACCAAACGAGAAGAAGAAGAAGAAAAAGAATTGGATCGAATTTGTATACTGTTTTTCCTTCAGCAGTCATTATATTTTCGTGCGTCTATCCAATTGAGAAGGCTCACACACAAGTACAAAAAAGCAGAACCCCCCCCCCCCACCCCCCCAACAAAAAAAACACACAAAAAACCCCCACACAAAAACAACAACAACAACAAATCCTTACAACACAAAGAAATCGAAACTCATGTGTTATAGGATTTTAAAAATCCACCAAATAGGTTGAACACTAGTCTCCCTTAGACAGGCAATGACCCAAAGAAATCTACCGAAGTATTTTCAAGTCGGCTGAAAAAGATCGAATCACACTCATGCCGTTCAGCAACATTCATGAAACTTGGGCACATATCGGTGGTAACGTCATGGATATTTCATCTGCAGATCATTGCCGATCACAGAGACCAACGCCAAAGATAAAACCCATACTTCCACCCGATGGAAAATATAGTTATCCAGTTGACATAGGGCTTATGCCCAATTTTGATGAATTAAGTTTTCTAAATCAAAAGTATAATCCTCTTGAAGTGTGACTCCAGGAAACCTTCCTAAATGATAATGACAATATTAACACGAGAGGATTTAAGAAATTGAAAATAGAGCTTATGGGGGCGTTTCCATTCTTGTAAATGAAAACCTTTCCCAGAGTAAAGTTACATTACAAACAAATTTACAAGCAGTGGCTGTACATTTTACAGCTCATAAAACTATTACCCTACATGTATGTTCAGTTTAATTACCTCCACCCCCGAAACAATTATGATTTTAACACTATGGACTTTCAAGGTCTTCTTGATCAACTCCATACTCCTTTGTTATAATGGGAGATTTTAAAGGGACATACCCTAGTTTTTAAACACTAAGACATAGTTTTGACTATTAGAGGCGTTTTTTGATAACTGAAATCATTGTTTAAAGTATCCATTCCCGTACATTCGAAGTGTTTTTGGTCATCCTGATGTTTTTTAATATCACAAAATGCATTTCTCATATTTTTAAAAAGGCATTTGCCTCTGAGAAGTAACAATTATGTAGCAGAGTTTTATTCTATTTTAAAGGGTATTTCACCATTTAAAAGTCAAAGACTCATGTTTGACTCAAGTGTAACTTTATCAAAATGTGTTATAGGTTTGTAAATTAAACTAAACTTAATGTTAATGTTCATGAACTGAAACTAGGGTATGTCCCTTTAATGCTCACCACACTTTGTAAACAATTAGAAGACTTGATTCTCAAACATGACTTAATATTATTTAATGATCGATGTGATACATACTTTCATCCTGCAAGTGGTTCTTGCTCATCCATTGACTTAAAGGGACATTCCTGAGTTTGCTGCAATTTTAAGATGTTATCGACTAACGGAGACTTTTTAACGATTGTAATTACATATCAATTTTTTGCTCTGCTTGAAATATTAGTGGCTGTATATTAAACACGTTTCTCATCGTTCTAATATTTGTACAAGGTTAAATTTAATTTTATTTCCTAAAATATTCTTTTTTTTTCGTACATACAAAATTATTTGAAGACAAAATCGAATTTGGGCTTCTTACACATATTAAGATGACCAGAAACACACTGAATATAGAGACACTGATATTCTAAACAAGAACATATATTTAATATGTACGTTTGGTAGTAGAAATATTTTATTAGACGGAAACATCTTACAATGCAGCAAACTCAGGAATTTCACTTTAATCCTATGTAGTCGTACACTTTGTCTTCATTTCTCCTGGAACGTTTGTCCAGACCCTTGTGACAGTGACCACTTTCCAATTCTGTTGGAGACTAATGGACCTCCATCACTTGAAATGGCTCAGATATGGAGTCTGGCAGAGACAACTTGGGATACATTTCGGCATCTATACAGCAATCGGCTGCAACAAACTGCCATGACTGGTGCCGATGATCCCGTGTCTTTGTTCACATCTGTCTTCAAACATATTGCAGAGGAAGCTAGTCCTAAGACTTCGGCAGTACCGAAGCGTTTCAATAAACCATGGTTCAATGAGACATGCAAAGATGCAATCAAAAAGCGAAACAGGACCCTCGAGAGGTTCAAACGCGAACCTACCGGAGATAACCTGAAGGTAGTACTAAAGATTCTTTGGTTTTTGAAAAATCCAGGCGAGTGGAAAAATCGCACACCTAAATCATATAGGCAGTGTAGCTGAGATTGAATTTTGACTTGTACGTCTATAAAATTGTCTATTAAGCCAGTATTTTTCCGATTTGTTTAACAAAAACCAAGCGTTATCCTTTGATAAACCTCATAAAATACGTCATCACGAAAGACCGTGATCAGTTGTTGTCGTCATCTTCGGTCTTCGGCAGATGTGATTGCGAATATAGGATGAGGCGCCTGCACAGAACTCAGATGTAAAGCAACATGTGGCTATGTTGTTCGTTAATAAGAAAATCGCCTGTTTCTGAACACGAACAAAGTGTTTATATACCAAATGTAACTTGCTAGACATTTCTCGAAAGTTCTTCTATTCGCTAGATTAACCTCCCCTTCACTGTAAACAACTCTGACGTCATGTTTAAAATATGACCTCATACCAAAGACTCATAATATATTATTAAAGGGTCAGAATCTACATTTTACAAACTTAAAATGTACATCTATAACAACTTCTTGTACTGTTTGTAATTATAGGAATTGTTTCTCATTTCTTAGGAATTTATCGATGTATAAAAGTCACAAATGTAGTATAAAATCGCTTCGCTACACTACGCGATTTTATACCATTTGTGACTTTTATACATCGATAAATTCCTAAAAAATTAGAAACAATTCTTATATAACCGTAAATAAAATGTGTTAAGTGCGTCCTTAAATAAAACATTTATTTTATTTTCTTTCTCTTGTAGGGGTCTGCCTCACAACACCGGAACTAGAATGCTACCGCTTGGTAGGCGGAACAGGGGTGTACACCGGAAGAAGAATGACGACAGTTTCCGGGATCACGTGTCAGAGGTTTGACCAGCAGACGCCTCATGGACATATCCGAACAAATCCAGCTTCCTTTTTTGTGACGTCACTCTCTGAAGTGGAAAATTTCTGTCGAGATCCAGATTGGAATGGAGTTCCCTGGTGCTACACAGTTGATCCCAGTGTCAGATTCTTATCATGTGGGATTCCGCGTTGCATATAAAACGTTTGTTTTGTTTAACGACACCACTACAGCCACTGATTTAGTAACCATCGGCTATTGGATGTCAAACATATGGTGATTTTTACGCAGTGATAGAGAGAAAACCTGCTACATTTGTTTTTCATTAGTAGCAAAGGATCTTTTATATGCACCATCCTTCAGACAGGATAACACCTACCACGGCATTTTATATACTAGTCTTTGTGCACTGACTGGACCAAGAAATAGCCCAATGGACCCTAGACCGATCGCGCATCAGGTGTGGGTTTTACCACTGAGCTACGTCCAACCCTTTACGTATAAGAGACCTAAGATCAGATTTACATAATGTGGGATTCCTCTTGGAGACTTAAGATCAGATTTACATCATGTGGATTCCCCTTGGAGACTTAAGATTAGATGTTCATCATGTGGGATTCCCCTCGGAGACATAAGATACGATTTTCATCATGTGGGATTCCTCTTGGAGACTTAAGATTAGATGTTCATCATGTGGGATTCCCCTTAGAGAATTAAGATCAGATTTACATCATGTGGGATTCCTCTTAGAGACTTAAGATCAGATTTACATCATGTGGGATTCCTCTTAGAGACTTAAGATCAGATTTACATCATGTGGGATTCCTCTTAGAGACCTAAGATCAGATTTACATCATGTGGGATTCCTCTTAGAGACTTAAGACCAGATTTACATCATGTGGGATTCCCCTTGGAGACCTAAGATCAGATTTACATCATGTGGGATTCCTCTTGGAGACATAAGATCAGATTTACATCGTGTGGGATTCCTCTTAGAGACTTAAGATCAGATTTACATCATGTGGGATTCCTCTTAGAGACTTAAGATCAGATTTACATCATGTGGGATTCCTCTTAGAG
>JAECMU010126772.1:0-14769 GCA_016106625.1 Dracogyra subfuscus
ATTTTTGTTTTAAAAGTAATACTTTGTTAGACCATTAAATAGGTCAGTGGTCTGTGACAATATATGCCTTTAAAATGTGACATGAAAAAGGCAAAAAACAAACTGAGAAGAAACAAAATGGCACGAAAAAAAGAAAAAAGAAAAATGAGAAACATTTTATGAATCACAATTTAAATAAATATCAATAATGACAATATCAATTATGAAGGACTCATTTTACTGTCAGTAAGTAAGTGGATGACACAAATTTACAATGTCCATTGTTAATTTACATCTCTGGGCCCTGTTCCACAAAGCTATCTTAGCACTAAGATCACCTTAAGTGCTTATGTTAGGCTGTGCAGTTACGGTGATCTTAGGGCTAAGATCGCTTCGTGGAACGGGGCCCTGGTCACACAACTATTTCTCCCTGCACCACAATATAGGAATTCTTCCAACGTCTTTGTCTACTCACGTGGGGGGGTGGGTGGGACGTAGCCCAGTAGTAAACCATTCGCTTAACGTGTGGTCGGTTTGAGACTGATCCCTGTTGGTGGTTGGCGCAACGGGCTATTTCCCGTTCCAGCCAGTGTACTATGACTGGTATATCAAAGGCTGTGGTATGTGCTATCCTGTATGTGGGATGGTACATATAAAAGATCCCTTGCTACTAACAGAACTATGTAGCTGGTTTCCTCTCTTAAAACTGTATTTAAACATGACCAAATGTTTAACATCCAATAGCCGATGATTAATAAATCAATGTGCTCTAGTGGTGACATTAACAAAACTTTAACTTTAAAACTGGCAGGTACTGGCACACTTTCACACAAAGAGCAAATTTTAATGACAAACTTTAAAAACAATTTGCCAATTTTATTTTGTATTTGGCTAAATAATCAATGTAATAATTAGTTAGAAAAAAACTGGGTTTCTACAATGTTTGCTATGTTTAATAGATCTAGACACATGTAATTTGGTAAAATTTTTCTGCCTGCCCAGAACTGGCCCTGGGTTAACACAATCTATGGTTATTTTAATGCATGCTGTAACGACCAACAGCTCAAAATTGTACATTTGTTTGTTTGTTTGTTTAACGACGCACTCAACACATTATAATTACAGTTATATCAGCGTCGGACATATGGTTATGTCGAGAAAAAACCCGGTGGTTAGCTGACGGGGATTGAACCTAGACCGACAGCGCATCAGGCAGGCACTGTACATTATAGTCACATTATATGTTACAACCTTCAACTGACCATGGACTGGAGGTAACCTAGTGGTAAAGTGCTCATTTGATGCGCCGTCAGTCTAGGATTGATCCCTTTCGATGGTCCTAGTGGATTATTTCTCATTCTATCCAGTGAACCATGACTGGTATATTAAAGGCTGTGGTATGTGCTGTAATGTCTGTGGGTCCACAGTGGGATGGTGCATATACAAGAGCCATTGTTACTAATGGGAAAATGTAGCAGCTTTCCTCTCTGAAGACTACGGTATGTCAAAATTACCAAATGTTTGACATCCAATAGCCGATGAATAAATGTGCTCTAGTGGTGTCATTAAACAAAACAAACCTTAACATTTGCTCACCAGAGTTTGCCCTAGGTTACCGAAATATATGGTACAAGTCACATTACACATACATGTTAAGAGCTTCAACTCACCCAACATTCAAGATCTTTAGCTTAGGCATGGTACATAATGTTGTAGGCAAGTCCTGCAATCAAAATAAATAATGGATGGACAAATACATTTAAAAACTGAAGAAAATAAATACAGTCAGACAAGCCTTGAAATAAGAAATGTTTGTGTACCTGACACAATGTCCTGCACCAATCAATTTGTGCCTGACGTAAAAGAAATTGTAAATAAAAATGAAATAATGATGACATTTATTACTAGTCGATGGTGCATTAATATATGTTCTCTGGTAAAGCTGTATCCTAACTGGCCGCGAGCAACGTGAGCTATAATTTTAGAAATAATGGATCTCAATTGTCGTATCCTACTGGCTTAAGAAACCCATGAAACTGTCGTCACTATTACTTTGTGGTGAACTTTCAGATTCGTGATGATATGACTCAAATTCATAATTTTGTTCAATGTCATCAGTGTCTTTTTTGTGGTAATATTCTATATTTTTGGTTGGTTGCCGAGTGATCTTTAGCATACGACACACACAGATTTGTGGACGCTTTGATCCAAAACATTGTGAATATACTGCATTTCTTTTGGAAATGTTTTGCAGAACGAGCATGTCATTAAGTGTAACCTCACCTTTGGTGTTTTCTTCAAACTGTAGCCACAAAGAGGCATTTGTTTTAACTAAATCCTAACTAAATTAACTAAATTTGCCATTTTAGTTTAGTGCTAGCTAGCTAGATTTTAAGATACTACTCCGTGGGATATTCGTTTGGGAATTCTGGGGGCACGATTTAATCGGCAGCTGCCTGCCACGGATACTGGGAACAGGGACAGCTCATTTGTCATTATCGGTACCTGCCTCTTCTTTTACAGAAAAGACTGAAGTTATTTTGGTCAACATCTTTTAATTGCAAACTTTAAAAGAAAATGCCACAGGAAGTATACACTAAGTATGAATGGTCAGTTACTAATATGCATGACATCACTGTTTACAATGTGAGTTCCTTCATAATCGAGACTATACAAAATCCTACTAAACGGGTATGTGGACTGTAGATGAACTTTGTGTTGGATTGTCAAGAGCCCTGCGAACCGGTTCAAATCCCACTGGTACACATTTGTGTGTTTTTTCATTTGTAATAAATTATTTTATTTTTTATCAGTGCATTAAGTATTAGTGTATTCGACTCCAAACAGCCGGTTTTTCCTACAACCCGAGCTTCGGACATGGTGACCAGCGTAATGGACATTGTTACTGTCAAGCTACAAATTTGTACCGTACAATGACTGTGACCGGCCACTTATTTCATGGCTTGTCAGACCGTGTTACAACGACCATCGTTACTATGACATTTACACCATATGACCACAAACTGTCAGGAACGAACATACACCAATGTTATTCTGTTCATTACAGTGGAATTCACACCTTCCGACACTGACAGAAAAAATTAGGAACAAACGTGCCCCCAACGTTTAAAAACACCTCTTTACAATGACATGTAAACACAGATTCCGTAGTACGTTGGCAGTACACACAGCCATGTGGCATCCTTAATCTCGTCGCTAGCCGACAGTGTCACATGATGTCTGAGTTAACAATGTTGGCTAACTATGTAGACGTGTATTACTTTTAGTCATTCAATTAAAGGATTAACTTCACACAATCAAGTCTATTAGTTTTATGACTGGTATATTAAATGTTTTGGCAGGGCTTCTAGAATTTTATAACATTTCACTGTTTCAGTGATTTTAAAAATGTACTAGCCATGATTAAAAATTCACTAGCCCTACTTTAAATAAATACAATTTTACTAATAGTAATAATCAGATATGTCACCTAAATAGAAAGATTGACCTTAAAAATCCTTAGATTGGGGTGTAAAGAGGGGGCAGGATACTCATTAAAAAAAAAAAAAATTAAATGCAGCATTTGACAAGGGTTTTTCCACTAGCCGTCGGGCTAGTTATAGTAATTATTTACTAGCCCAACACTGAATATCACTAGACATGGGAGTGGGGCTACCATGATCTAGAAGCCCTAGTTTTGGTATGTGCTGTCCTGTCTGTGGGATGCTGCATATAAATAATCACTTGCTACTACTGACACCCAATAGCCGATGATTGAAATTAAATTGATGTAACGACAAGTGTCCCAGGGACAAACGAGGTTGTTGTAACGAGGTCTGACTGTACTTATATAAATTGTAGACAAATATACATGTACATACATATTTAAGGGCAGTTCTTACATTACAATTTTTATAGTAATGATGTGTTGTAGACATCACATCATAAGATGGCGTGACATCAAACAAAGCACATCAGTTTAAACATATTTTATTGGCAATTAAAAACACCTGTATATATACTGTAAATCAGGAAACGTTAGTGAGTTTTGCAAATTTAGCGAGGTCACACTAGTCGCTAATATTTCATGACGCTAAATTTAAAAAGACATACATGTACAACAGACTGTTCTGAAAACCTTTTTTGTGTTTTGTCTATGATTAACTGAAGGCACAACAATGGTTACTTTTTTTTTTTTTTTTTTTTTTTAACACATTTTAATTACGGTTATATCGGCGTCGGACATATGGTTATGTCGAGAAAAAAACCCAGTGGTCAGCTGACGGGGATCGATCCTAGACCGACCGCGCATCAGGCGGGCACCGTACCACTGGGCCACGCTGCCCGCTACAATGGTTACATACTACAGATTAAATCAAATGAATAGCAAACAACAACAGTTGATTAGTATGCACATTACTGCAGTTTCTACCAAATTCGAGTTGTCTGTATGCTGCTTAACATCAACATTTGTCAAAAATCATATTTCAGCTGATCCTACAATTTCAGCTTATTCAGTTTTTAAGTTTCTGATATGTCGACCTCGCTAAAGTTCTATGTCACTAATATGTCACTTATTTGGATTTTGTAAATGTTAAGATGGATAATATGTTATGATTTACAGTATATTAATTTAATTTTTTTTAAATACCAGTGTACAAAATGTACTGATGTGATCATGTAATAAAAGAATTATCCAGGCGCCCTTTTGGGCAATATTGGGTCCAATTAACCCAAGATGTTGTAACATTTTAACAAATTTATAAACAAATCAACTTCCAAAACACAAAGTGCAAAGGGACAGAACTCTTGAAGGGAACATTTTAATGTGATTTGATTAGCAGAGAGCTTATGATTTTTAGTAGAGAATGAAATGTGTTCTAATCACTATTGTGTCATTATGACATATTTATACGATTACACAGTTTACACGTTGATAAGATATTGTTCCAAGAAGTTGGCAAGTAGATTACTACTAATAAAGAAGAAATGTTTTATTTAACGATGCACTCAACGCATTGTATTTACGGTTATATGGTGTCAGACATATGGTTACGGACCACACAGATATTGAGAAAGGAAACCCGCTGTCGCCACTTCATGGGCTGCTCTTTTTGATTAGCAGCAAGGGATCTTTTATATGCACTATCCCACAGACAGGATAGCAAATACCATGGCCTTTGATATACCAGTCGTGGTGCACTGGCTGTGACGAGAAATAGCTCAATGGGCCCACCAATGGGGATCGATCCCAGACCAACCGCTCATCGAGCAAGTGCTGTACCACTGAGCTACGTCCCGTCCCTTATTACTAATACTACAGCCTCTTAAACTGGTTGCATTTTAATTTATGTGTGCAGGTTCTGTCAATTGAAAAGCTGCATAACCCATTTATCGGTTACACAGAAATAAATCCAGGTAACCCATTTTCTTTTTGTGTAACCCGTTATATCCAAGTAAATGGTGCTTCAAATTGTGAGCAAACAAAAAATACATGTAAGTTACACAAAATTATATTTACACGAGTAACGCACTAAGGAGACAATCATTCTTGTAATCTTCAGAGGCCGGTGTATGACATTATTTTCCAAATGTTTAGGTAACACTTGACAGACATGCCCTCCCTCCCATAACATTTCACAACAAATTCCACGATCCCCTCCTTACCAGGACTTCTAGAATGTCTATAAAATCCACTAGCCATGGGAACAGTGATTCTTTTTAATTTACTAGCCACGATTAAAAATTCAATAGCCTTACTTTACTTTAAAGGGACATTCCCGAGTTTGTTGCATTGTAAGATATTTCCGACTAATAAAATATTTCTACGACTAAACTTACACATTAAATATATTTTCTTGTTTAGAATATCAATGTCTGCATATTCAGTGTTTCTGGTGGTCTTAATATTTGTAAGGAGCCTAAACTGGATTTAGTCTTCAAATAATTTAGTATATACGAAAAAATATGTTTTAGGAAATACAATGAAAATTAACCTAGTACAAATATTAAAATGATCAGAAACACATTTAATATAGAGCTGCTAACATTCTAAACAAGAAAATATATTTAATATGTAAATTTAATCGTAGAAGTATTTTATTAGTCGATAACATCTTAAAATATTGCAGCAAACTCAGGAATGTCCCTTTAAGTTAATAAAATTTTACTAATAGTAATAATGTCATCTAAAGAGAGAACTAGAGCTTAAAATTGGGGAATAGGGGAGGGGGGGTGGGGGTGGCAGGATATTCATATTTACAAAATATACTGAAATGCAGCATTTGACCACTCTGGGGTTTTTCCCCACTAGCCAGCAGGCATGGTGATAGTAGTTATTTACCAGCCAAAAATTGAATATCACTAGCCATGGGAGTGGGGCTACCGTAATCTAGAAGCCCTGCTTACTTAAAGTGTTATGTACACGTACATGTATGTTATGATATATTATAATTGAATGGCCACTTAGCCACAGAAATCAGCAGGTTTTATTCTCATAAAACCCTGTGTACAATCTTACCTCAATGCAGTTGTTGAAAAGGTTCAAGATTTCTAAATTTACAAAATCAGCAATATTAGCAGGAATACCTGGAGACAAAAAAGAAGAGAAAAATATAATTACATCGGTACATTTTGTACACTGGTAATTTTAAAAATGTATATTAATATAATGTAAATCATAAAATATTATCCATCTTAACATTTACAAAATGCAAATAAAATACCAAAATTTAAGTACATAAAATGGAAATCTACCTGTCTGCTACATTTTAAAGATTAATACAATCTATAACCTTTATGAGGTAGATATATGGCAAATCCAACCCGAGGAACAAAATGTTTTTTCGGAGGGCCAAGGTTTACCAAAAGTAACATTTGCCGTGCCTCCCAAAAATAGAAATTTGACCCCTGGTATATGTAAAACAGCTTTTAAAAAAAGTTCTTTGTTAGTTTGTTTTTATTTTAAAAGTTAAAAACTAGTTTAAAATTTAAAAATTGTACTAGTACTTATTAGTAGCTTTGGTTAAACAAAAGAAATTTATTATTGTAGGTTTATCATGGGAAACACTAAATAACACTGCGTAACTAAACAATACTGGTACATACATGTATAGTAAATATACCCTAATTATCATAAAGCCTGTTTTCTGTATACTAACCTGCACATACATGTACATTCTATTAATGAAATTCACAATTCATATCAGTTTGTTTTGTTAGAAAAAGACATCTCCCTGTCTGTAACTTGAATCAACGTTTTACACCTTGGTTTATATTTTTAAAAATTTTGTAATTTAAAAGTTTTTGCATTGTTTAATGCCCCAGATCAATGTGACATTGAATTACTGACTTACAGTTACACAGTGTTTGTAACATATTCATGTACATCAATATTCATTCGTACATATACATACTGGTACATAAACATATTTTCACAGTTATGTATATATTTTTAGTGATTTAAATGTACCAAATTATTTATTACTCATGTCAGAGTAAGTTTTGATTTGAAGAGATAGAATGACCCCAACCCCCACCCCCCTCAATAAGTAGAAAAATGAAAAATGAATATGAGTGGAATTTAAATGTTGGTAAAAACCAATGTATACTAACTTGCAATCCTGTTGTGGCTGGCAGTGATCCTCGTTAGATGTCGTAATTGCACTGGAAAAAAAGAGAAGAAATATTACCATTTTTAATATTGCCATACCCTCCACCCTCGATGTTAGTATTTTTAAGCTATATCTCTCTCTTTAAGTGACATATCCATTTTTTACTATTATTTAGTAAAATTGTATTAAGTTAAAGTAAAGCAGGACTAGTGAACTTTTAATTGTGGCTAGTAATTTTTTTAAATCAATGATTCCATGGCTAGTGGACTTTATAAAAATATTCTAAAAGCCATGTGCAAGATTTCTGCTAGTGTAAAATGCCATACCCCAAAAACTATTTTTGCAGATTTAATTTGTTTAAGTTGTCCTTTGGATTAATGTTGGTTTTAAATGATTAAAATTATAAAACTATTCTTTTCATATATACAGCATTATTTTCAAATATTTATCATTATATTCCATTAGATTCATAATTTTGTCTTTTTCAATGTAGTTCTCTGTGAGGATATTATTTACAATGTACCTGATACATATGCTTTCATAACTTTGGTAAAAATTAGATTTGACAATTAAGAACTGTGCTCATGGCAAGTGACACATTAATACGAGTAAACAGGTACCCTCTGTTTGATTGCAGACTGATAATTTGGTAAGTATCGTTCTGAGTAATGTGCACATCCCTTGGTTAATTACCTGGACTGTCAATCCAGGACAGTGGGTTAGTAAGAGAGAAGTTGATGTTGTGGCCATACACCTATCCCCCACCGAGTTGTGTGAGGCAGTACTTACCAGGCTATCTACCAGGCTATGTGTGATACCTTAACCACTACACCACCAAGGCATGTATGAAGGTATTAAGTACAGAGTGTGTATGTTTGAAGTGAAGTGTGTGTGTTATAGGTAACATCACTGTAAACAGGTACAGGAAGTAGCCCAGTGGTAAAGCACACACTTGATGCACAGTCTCTAGGAGCAATCTCTGTCGATGGACCATATCATATTCCAGCAAGTGTACCACGATTGGTATATCAAAAGCCATGGTATGCATTATCCTAGTCCAAAGGGGCGTAGAAATTGAATGTGTGCATGTTTCTTGTATGTCCAAACCTTGTTACATATCCTATATCTAGCTGGTATTCAAAACTGTGGCACCTTGTTTCAAATATTTTTCTGAAATAGTGCAACAAATGGACACACAAACCAAAAATGTATTTAACCTACTGTACTCACTAAATCATGACTGAAGTACTTGTGTCATAATTTAAAAAATATATCTTTCAAAGACAACCGTCAAATGTCCCCTGCCATTTTAAATATGCTATAGAGAGAGAAGCAACTCGTCATGAATGTTAAGAAAAATATTGACATAACATTCCCTGTAGACTAAGGTCGACGACAGTCACTTTTCACACCCTTGTTTTGGCTTCGTACACAGTAAATAAAACATATCCAATGGTAATTTTTTGATATGATATATTTGACAAAAGGTACTTTTTATTTCTTTTATCTTTTTAAACTTAAAATGGATAATTTGTCCAGAATTATGAAAAATAACAAAATATCAACCTGTAAACAACACTGTCCACTTGTTATAGAAATTTGACAGGGATCAATTAGGTCAGTAATAATATAGCTAATTTTGAATTTGAATGACGTCACTCTGAATCGCCTTACAATAACCATACACTGGGTACATGACGTTTCCATTTTAAGAATGCGGGAAAAATGCCAATGCAAACTTGCTGTATGCTATATTTATGGTGTACAAACCCAACACTAGGGTGCAAAAAGTGACTTCTGTCAGGATGCGGTGAACTCGTATGAAAAGGAAAATTTGTATGGATAACAAACTCGTATGTAAAAAATAACAGTGAACTTGTGTGGGGATGTATGGATATGCAGATATACTTTTGATATTTCTCTTAAAATTTTAATGTGTATTTTGACACTTGTTTTGTATACATACTTCTTATTTATGTAACCATCAATTAACTATTTGTGTCTCAACCACAGTTTGTGCGTCAACGGCAGTCACCTATTTTATCACACTCCCACCGTCCCGTATGTGGTTTCGTGGGGGTGCGGTGAACTTGTATGGAAACTAACTCGTATGAACGGAAAACTTGTATGGACAACGAACCCATATGGAAAATATAGCATGTATATATGCTTCTTATTTATGTCACTATCACTGGCAACAGTCAGCTACATGTATTTGTGTTTCAACCGCAGTTTGTGCCTCAACAGCAGTCACCTATTTTCATGGTCACCTATTTTTGTGTCATGTTATATATTTTGTTTCGTGGATAAAGTGTATGGGCACATTTTCCCCGAATGACATGTGACGTCAAGAGAATCCTTGCCCGAATGACCAGACAATTTTTGCCCGAATAAATAAGTTATCACTCAAAACCCCTTCCATGTTGCCACCACAGTCATGTTTTATGTTTCTCACTAGCCCGAACTAAAAACCACTAGTGGATTTGTTGAACTCTGCATAAAAACTACACAGAAGTTGATATACAGTATTGAATATATAATTTCCATATGAGTTCACTGCATACGAGTAAGTCTTCCATACGAGTTCACTTGTGGATTTCCATACGAGTTCACTGCATTTCCTCCATACAAGTATGCTTTCCATATGAGTTCACCGCAAGCCGTTTCGTGTGCTTTCGTGAAATTCCAAATCAATAGAAAACAATTTGACATATGTATGTTCTGACAAGGTTCATACACTTCAAATGGTTTCATTTTCCAGGACTTTTAAGGGCTATTATGGTTCATTTTACAGGGCTATTTTACCTTTTTCCAGCAGGTTGTTTAGTCAGTGTCTTCTATGTCTCCAACATACAATACTTGTTACAGACCTTCGTTTTTGAAAAACCCAGGAGTGCTAAAAATCGCACTCCTCAACATTCTTACGAGGGGGTTGGAAATCACATCAAAATGCAGGAGGGAAAAATCGCACCCCTCAAAATAATCCGAATTAGAGGCTAGAGACCCGAGAGGAATTGCACCCATGAACATGATTACATTTGAGGTGTAATGACTTCTAAATTAAATATCTTAAGATTTAAAGTTTTTAGTTTTTATTATGATGGTTGTTCTCAAAGATGAAGGAATGGGTCATTGCAGTCTTACACAAGAAAAAGAAACACCATGAACACATTTATCAATTTCTTATTATTATATGCATATCATGTTGCATTAATATTCTTAATCTGTCCTATCTACATGTTTTAATCTGTTGACTATTTATGAATAAAGAATTGAAACTGATTTGTTTGTGCTTATTCTGTTTCATTTAAAACAAATACAATAATTTTAGTCTTCATTGCAGAATATGATTTCTTCATGGACACAAACCTGTGAATTGAATATACATTTTATGTATTGCAAATTCTCTATTTAATTTAAAAAAAAATCATAATGTCATTACAGTAACAGAGAAAATGTCATCATATATTATTGTTTTCAACCCAAATATCTCTTACTACAATTTTAATAAATATAGATTTATAAAAATAGGATTAACTTTCATTATCGATGTATTGTAGTTAACCGCCACTTATTATACTACTATCTCGAATGATAGCACCCCCCCCCCCCCGAAAAAACAACAACAAAAAAACAAAACCACCCCAACCAAACAACAACAAAAAAAACCCAGCAAAAATACCTTAATGTACATTTTAAAATATACACGTTTTACACTTGGTAAAATCGAATTACCAAGTTGAAATTAAATCGGTGTACGTTTGTTTCAGCTGCTTGAAAACCAATCACATGCTAGAAATGTGACTCTACCAAGGTCAATGTCCTTCACTCCTTGGATAGTATCGTGAAAGTATGAAAAAATAAATTCCATCACTTGTTTTTTAGGTATTGTAGCCAATAACAGAATGGTCGATGTTCCACTTTTAAAATGTGCTAAATTGCACATTAGTTGTCATGCTTTTTCGTAACATCAATAGAATTACAGAACAACAAAATTACCATGGTTTTTTTTCTGTCTGTCAAACCGAAAAATAGCTGATGGCCCAGTGTAACGATAATCAACCAATCGTGTTTCAATTTATGAAAGAGTATTCTAGGAAGTTCATTGTTACAGAATGGAAAGGTTTGTGGCGTTGTGGATTGGATTCAATAAACAATTAAAATGACAGAGTTAAAAAACAAAATATAAGCGTGATTTGTTCAATTTAGGGTCACGTTATTTCGCACCCGTCAGATTGAGTTGACGGGGGTCCACGGGCGTGATTGCGCTCGTGCCCGTCAAAAACCAAGGTCTGTTGTTACACACTGTCTACAATAGTTACACCCAACTCTGATATAACTTTTGGATATAAAAAATAAATAAATAAAATTTTATATTATCCAGATTTTTTTAAATGAAACAAAAATCACTCTTCTACCCAAATCTATCAAGAAAAAGAGACAGTAATGTTTAAATACCGATATTATCCACATCTCTCATTTAAACAAATAAAAAAAATAATTAAAAAATAAAATAAAAAATAAAAAAAATTAAGTCCCAAAACATCTAACATTAATTAGTACATTTACGGTACTCTTCCATCCAAGACAGAAAGTTGGGTAGGGGGGAGAGGGGACCACCTGCACTGGCGAATTCTAGGAAAAAAAGTAACAGGAAAAAAAGTAACAGAAAACAAAACACAGGAAAAAAAGTCACAATTTTTAATTAAGAAATGTATTAGCAATAGATTAAACACATTTTGTCAGAGATTTTTATTAAATGTTCTGTGATTTTAATGTTGGTGGTTTAGGCGGATGTTCCACCATGAAGAAATTCTGCCACATTCTTGCGGTCCTCAAGGCGATCAACACACAAGTTGCGAAGACGCTCTTGCAGTTGGATGTATAGTAAGCTAGACCCAAGCATCACCCCTGCACAAACACATTTAACCTTAGTCATTTTATAAATCATTTACAATAGGAAGCCCTTAGTTTAAATCTGTCCTAATCAGTAAGATAGATCCAAGCAACACCCATGTGCAATTTGAAGACTCTTTCTTTAATCCTGCCTAATTGACCCTAATTAATAAGTGTAACAATTAGTCACCACCCATGCACAATATGAGGCCTCTTTCTTTAATCTAGCCTAATTGACCTACTAATTGACCTAATCAATAAGCTGAACAGTTACCCCATGCATACTATGAGTATGATGCCACATTCAATACTCTAAAAACCCATAAATTTTGTTACATAAAAATTGTGACTTTTTTTCCGTGTGATTTGTTTTCCTAATCCTATACTAAATTTTGACTTTTTTTCTGTTACTTTTTTCCAGCCACCGCACTGGCAGGTGCAAGGGAGCACCAGCAGTCTGACCGAAATCGGTAGCAAGTGGGAGTGGGTGGTGGTGCTATGGAATTTTGATTAATAATTAGTTTGATTTGAGAAAATTTTGCACGGTCAATCTAAATTATAAAAAAAGCATTCGAGCTAGTATAGGTTTTGACGTAGTATATCGAGAGTAGCTCGTTAATTAGACCTACATGTGTAGGTGTTGCTGTGGTGTCTCCCTAGGTTGCCCATAGGGCCCTTAGAAGGGCCTGCCTGCTTGTTTATAGGTCAGTGCTTATAGAGTACATGTATGTACTTTAAACCATTATTTAATTTTTTTTATTAAAGTACCTAATGACAAAATTACATACATGTATATCATATAAACATGTTTTATTTTCATTAATAATTATCTTAAACTCATTAGTGACATCGTGTTTCAAATACGAAATTTACCGGAATTATACCCATTTCCGTGAGTAACTAAATGTCAACCACATTATTCACTGATAACACAAAAATAATCTCTTGAAGTGGACTCTTTGTTATCACCAATTTATATCACAAACAATCAAAATTAACCCATAAAATGATTATTTATTTAGTTAATTGGTCGCTTCGATGACATGCATCAACATCATGAACATGTGGATACCGTTTTGCTGTGTATTGGGTCATCTAAGACTTCAATGTGTCAACTACACATTCTCTCACTGCACAGACGCATAGCAGACATAAGCCTTAGGAGTTGTTGTTTTGTTGGAAGGCGCTGGTTACAGCTATCTACATGTACTTAATTATTTATCTTTGAAGTTTGAGTTTGACAGTAGTTTCCAACTCACAAACGCTAACTATATGGTCACCATTATGAATGACAATTGTACATGTCGTAGGCGCATATCGTAGTGTCGAATGGGTTCCTAGAAGTATTGTTACCGGTACTGAATTATTGTACTATAGAAATAACGCAAAAGATGCAAAAAAATTTCTGTGAGAATACTTTAATTTAAAAAACAACACTTGTTCAACAATAAACAAGATTGTCCACGTGCCGAGTTGTCTCTGGACTCTGGGCCGAGTTGTCTCGCGGTGGGCCGGGTTGTCTCAGAACTCTGGGCCAAGCTGTCTCGATGTGGGCAGAGTTGTCTGGGCAGAGTTGTCCACCGGGCCAAGTTGTCTGGCATTCGTTTCTGAGATGGTCACATTGGACTGATTGGTGCATGCTACTAATGCAGCAGCTTTCCTCTAAGACTATATGTCAAATTTACCAAATGTTTGATATCCAATAGTCGATGATTAAAAATGTTGTGTCGTTAAACAAAACAACTGTAAAATGCTACTAGTGCCCTAGGCTAGTAGTACTAGTACTAGTAGTACTAGTACTAGTACTAGTAGTAGTGGTACATTATGTAAACAAAGTTGAAAGTTACAAACTTACTCAACCCTGGGACTTCTGAAAAGCTAGCGACTCCTCGATCAACAAGATCCAGTTCGGGATTTTTTGTATCTCTAGACTCGTCGACGATCTTTTTAACTTTTGCAGTCATTTTAGTACAATACAAATTACCATAAACATTAAAAACTACACTAAAATTATAACTTCTCCTTTTATGGCAAGTTGAGGAAACAAAATTGCCTAACAACACCGGAAGTTAATCGCCTTCGCGTAAGAATATAATTCGCAACAATATCTATGTTTTTGCTAAAATTATATATTATATGAAATAATATCGGATGAAAGTGATACTTATAAATGTTATCTGAAATATGTCAAGTGTCTATAGAAGACAAAATGTTTGTAAATATGGCGTATAAATACGAAGCTCGCCAATCTTTCTTAAACTTCAGAGTTATGCCCCTTATT
>JAECMU010126773.1:17544-29490 GCA_016106625.1 Dracogyra subfuscus
AACAAGCATTTTGGGAAAACGTGAAAAACCTACATTTTTTATTTTTTATCTTACAATAAAATAATCATAACCATTGAAAAGATCGTACCCAAAAATGGTTTATACTAAAAGTATAAACCGAAAATTACAGCATAATT
Organism: Dracogyra subfuscus; assembly: GCA_016106625.1. Taxonomy (NCBI): domain Eukaryota; kingdom Metazoa; phylum Mollusca; class Gastropoda; order Neomphalida; family Peltospiridae; genus Dracogyra; species Dracogyra subfuscus. The sequence goes on from JAECMU010126773.1 coordinate 17,682, forward strand.
TCATTATGACAGCAGGCTGCCTTGTTTTTATGAAATATAAAGAATATTTATTGTGTTATATTGCCGTTTACGTGATGTCACCCAATGTTAATATCAACAGAAGTCACGTGGTCATGCAAGATAGATTTATTCCGCATGGGCTGATATCATGGAACACGCCTGTCTTGCATGGCTAGGAATGGGAGAAATACCCGTTTCAGGCCACTGGATGAACTGGGAGAATCCCACACAATCACAAAAATGGATCATTCGTCAGACAAATTACTCCACCCCTCCCCACTTAACTTATTTTCATGCTTATATTCAAGAACACTGTCCTGGGCATACCTATCAGCTATCTGGGCACATAGTTGTTAGTGAGAGAAGACAGGGTAGTGGTCTTACTTACACCTACTCATTAAATCATTAAAACTCACTTTGGGTGGGAGCTGGTACCAGGATACAAACCCTGTACCTATTAGCCTCCAATCCGATGATGGGTTAATCCACTACACCATTGAAGCCGTTGACTAATTACTGCTTTTTAGATGACCATTCTACCACTAAGCTTGAACCTATCCTAGGTGCATGAAAAAATTAAGCCAGCTGACACTGAGAGCCAGTATCCGGATATGAACCCACTACCTGCCAGCCTCAAGTCCGATGATGGCTTAACCACTACACCAATGAAGCCAATGACTAATTACTGCATTTTAGATTACCATTCTACCAGTAAGCTTGAACCTATTCTTAAAAGGTGCATGGCGAAATTAGCCTTGACAACATGACAGCCAGCTGACAGTGCCAGCCTTCATAATGAAGTACAGTATTCATTCATAGTCAAAGGCCTGCCAACAAAACAACTTAATTGAAGGCTATTCATAAATCATTTAGAATTGCCCATAATGAACGTGAGGTTGTTACCTAAAACCTGTTAAAATACAGCCATTTGATGGATCGAGAGATAGGATACAGCAATTACATGTGGGACCAAGGCAATGATTACAATTATCCTGCTGCCATCCAGTAAATAGAATGACAGCACCTTCAGTGGCGCAATGGTTAAGCCATTGGACTACAGGCTGGTACATACAGGGTTCGCAGGTGTAAGGCCACTACGCCCTATTCTCTCTGACTAACCAACTAACAACCATCGCACTGTCCTGGACAGACAGCTAAGATAGCTGAGGTGTGTGTGCCCAGGACAGTGTGCTTGAACCTTAATTGAATATAAGCACAAAGATACATGTATGTTGAAATGAAATAATAGAATGACAAGTGTGTGTCTTAATTTTCAGATTGACTTGATGATTTTATGATCTGAACACAAATGATAAATTACTGGGGCTTTTCAACTCCTGTATTTGCCCACAGAAATTGGGGAAAACCATGGAGACTGCTGGTCAAGCATGGATTCAGGATGTTTTAATAGAAGGGGTCTAAAGCCCATTGTTTTTCAGAATAGAATTTAAAGGTCGTTGACAGGTGAACAAGATAAGTTTGCCTTTTTCAAGTATTCTGTGGTAAATGTTGTTTCACCAAAATGGGGAGGATGGCCCCTTGACCCCTTACCTGGCTGTGTAGGTTTTAATTCTGTGCGACCCTATGTGCTGTGGACTACTTTTTTTTACCCATGGCATGGTTTTTGTTGTTGATATTTTCTTAACTGAAGGAGTTGTTTTTTAACACTTCATGGAAAATATTAAACATACAGATTTTGTTTTATACATGTATTTACTGTTACAATTTTGAAATTATATGTATTCTATGGCAGCGGTGGGTAGGGGGTTCACTCCCATTAAAATGTTGTGCATTTTGAAAGATCTGAAATATGATTTTCATGCACCTAAGGCAACAATGTTAACTAGTGTTAACGTTCAAAATATATACTTTTTTTTCCTTAACCGTGTCTGTCTTTTTTTCTTGTTTTTTATATACCACTACTGTGGCCAACTAGCTAGATGCTAGCTATTGTGTAAAATAAGCTAGCCCATCAAAAACATCCAGTAAACAGCACATAAAATGTTTAATAAAATTTGTATTAGTAAGATACTGATGCAGGGTCTTCTGTATGAGTAATTCGGCCCCATGCAGAGAAGCCCACATGTCAGGTTCCTCTATTCTGTATGTGCATCCATGCAGTTCAATGTGCATATAGGCTTTTAAGCTCGTTCATCTTATAAATATGGAAAATACTAAATACCTTAATAACCTTGAAAAATATTTCATTCAAGCAAAAAATTTAAGACATATTTTTAATTTAGTTCTAGATCATTGTAACATTTTGTGTTATTTGTACCCTACCTCAAATCGCAATAGTTATATGCACACATTATTTTTCATGTTAGAGTGTACCATAGGTCAGTCATTCACAAAATTTACACATGGCGAATATGTGCTATTTAAAGTATTTGCAAAAAAGTTAAAATATTAATCCAGTTTACAGTACTTTTTATGTTGCATATTTCACTGTTGTTAATATTATATAACTCACATATGCTCTAGATATAAAAAATATAATAAACACAGAACTCGAAAATATTTTGTAATGCAGGTGATTAAAATATATATAATGCAGATCTTATCATATATTTTGCAAAGCAAAGAAATTAATATCACTTTTGTAATGCAAGGGATAAATATATTTTATAATGCATGGGTTAAATATATTTTTAAAAGAAGACAATTAAAAAATTTTATTGCAGGGGTAAAAAATATTTCTGTATTACACAGGACATTAATTTTTTTTTATAGTATGCAGATGTTAAATATATTTTTCAGATGTTAAATATATTTTTCAATGTACAGCCTTCACAATTCAGATCATCTTGTCATGGTAATTTAGTACAAATAATAATAAAGTATATAGGCGTAAATTCGCTTAGAGATCAATTTTACAGCAGCTTTGATTGATTACTGCCATGACATATTTCAGGGCATTTCAAAGGCTGAATGTAAGATTTACAACCCAAGGCTACGGGTGACACTACTTATTTAAACAAATATTTAAACTATAAACAACTCTGGGAGCCACCACCTAGACATGCTGTTATCTGTATAAGCACCGAGGAGGGGAGACATTACACTATCCAGACCCCTGTTCAATGGAGGCACTGTGCTGGGTAATCAGACCCCATCAGTTAGCACATTTCGCAGTCTGCCCACACCTCAACACACAGCCTGCCTTGTCACAGACTGGGAGATAACATATCTTAATGTACGGGCTTCATTCAGATAGCATTTCTTAAAGCAGACAACCAGTTCAAACCCTCCATCTTCAATAAATTGAATAATGCAACAGCCACTGCCACTGATGCAACCAATCAAGTTGAAGGACGGCAACCTCTGCAATTACCCACGGCAACCTCTGCAATTACCCACATGGTTTTTTTTATTCTCCATTGCAATTTTTTTTCCACATGAATAAAGTTGCATTTGTGTTGTTTATAATAATAATAATAATGGGAATTATAGTCAAGCTTATGCTGTCATTATACATATATAATTTTATAATAGATGGATGGATGGATGGATGGATGGACTGATGCATGAATGGATTTATGCATGGATGGGTAGATGGATGATTGTATGCATGCATGCACGGATGGGTGGGTGGGAGGATCTCTAGAAGAAAATAAATTTTAAAATAGTTTCTATATGGAGAAGATTGTATGTTCCAGATCACTGAGTTTCCATGGTTGAATGATTACTGGTGGAGATGACATCACTTGGGACCAAACAGAACAGTAATCTGTCATATGTATTTTACTCAGGAAAAGTACATTTTTGACAGTTTGCTAGCCTCCAGGGATAAAATAAATATTTCAGCTTACTACACTTTCCATTGGATTTACTCATGATATAACTAAGATATTTAGCTAGGCCGAGGGCGGTTTGTGTAAGTAACTATTCAGAATAAATATAACTCAAAAATTCCTTTTATGGTAATAACACCTTTTATGAGATAGTCCATCAATCGGACTTTAAAAAAAAGTGAAACATTAATGTTTTATTTAGTGATAACTAATAAATTTAAATGCATTTTTAAGACTGCTAATTTTGTGGTAACAAATACATTAGGTGTACATTAAATGTGTCGATTTATTAAATACTCTCCAAGAGATGGATAAAGAATTAAATCATCCAGTTAATCATTCCTGTAACTTGAACTTTCTTACACATAATAAAGCTAAAGTCTATATTGTTTAACAACACCACTAGAGCACATTGATTTATTCATCACTGGCTATTTGATGTTAAACATTTGTTCATTCTGACATAGTCTTAGAGAGGAACACGCCACATTTGTTCATTTGTTTTAAGAGATCATTTACAGTATATATGCACCATTCCACAGACAGGATAGCACATACCACAGCTTTGATATACCTGTCATGGTGCACTGGCTGGAATGAGAAATAGCCCAATGGGTCCACCGATGGGGATTAATCATAGACCTACCATTCATCAGCCGAGTATTTTACCGCTTGGCTACGTCCTACCCATCTCTCACATAACAATGACCATTAAAAAAAAACTACTCGGGGAATGATATAGGTATTTTTTAAAAACATTTAAAAGAAAAGGAAAAACAAGCTGACATTTCTGCACTTGCTCAACTCGAGTACACTAAACAAATGTGTCCATCCCAAGAAGATGTGGAGGTTTTTGTTGATGTGTAAAAAAGGTTTGATATATACGTGTGTGGAGCATTAGGTTATCCAGCATACACCATCAAATAGGGGTCAGTTCTCGAGTTATCTCTTGTATAATACTCGTAGGAATGTTCTGGTACAGCAAATTTTTTAGGTTATTAAGTTAACTTCTGCAGGTGGTGGATGAAAAATACATACATATAGTAAGAGATTTAATTTTTTGTTGTTTTAACTGAAGGTGCAGGAGGGGTACATGACGGTCATGATGACAAAAAACAAACAAAAAAAACCCTAATCTTTTTGAGTGCTGACAATGTAGAAAAAGACTATCACTGTTGTAATTGTAGGTGGGGTTTTTTTAAAGTTGATTTTGCAGGTCCATGTTGGGTTTGCATGCACATCTCATACTTATGGGTATATAGGTCTGAAGAATACCATATTCCAAAGAAGCCATTTAGTTTTAACCTGTGCCATAATACTTCATAGGTGTTGGAAGGACAATGGGGCAGATGTTTTTGTTGTAGCCAAAATGCTCACCGCCAGCAATTCTGAGCCGGTCTACGACAATTTTAAATCAATAACTTTTGCAACAAATATAAATACCAAAATCAGTCCTTTCAACAGAATGCAATAATTTTTATCCATCAGTGAAGCCCCTTGACTGACAGCAATTCCTATTGTAACAACGGTAATGGCTGTCAGTGCAGTTGTTAATGTTTGAGCTCTATGCTACCCTAAAAAGTAATTTATTATCCAAATGATACATGTTTTAGCTTAATCAGTTGAGTGTTTCAATGAGGTGCTTGCATCACAGGATCAAACCACCTTGATGGATCCATTCAACTAATCCCAAATTTATCGCGCATCAAACGAGCACTTTACCACTGGGCTATGTCTCACCAATTTGTAAAGTAAGTCGACATACAGTTGGAAAGATGATTTTATGGGGTGGAAAACCCACCTTTAAGTTGCTTTTTTGTTTTTGTAGGCAAAACAGAAAAGGCATAAGTACATATATGTCAAGATGGTTCAGTCTACAATGTACTTCAAACTAAATCTATGTATTTTGCAGCTGCAATGAAAAATTCTGTAGCTATTAGTTTAGAATATTTATCAATTGGTAATTTCTGTATTTATAACTCTGCACGTATAGAAGCTTTTTAAGTCATGTAACAAAAGACTTCCTGCAAGTACCTGCAAACCCGGTTTCCAGTTATTATAAGCGATGGAAATTGTGTTTTACAGTTACTATAAGCGATGAATGAACTATGTCCAATGGGCACTATACATCAATCAATGACAGACTAATCCTGCAGCTCCTTCAAATTTATAGACCTGCGGCCTAACTCTCTAAACTGTCACAACTTTACCATCTTGCAATGGAGCTCAAAAAGACTTACAAGGATAATGTGATGTTGCTTTTAAAAGAGCTTAAGAGAGCATTGTGAATTAAGACACCTGATTTATGAGTGGTGATGCTGTATGATGCTAGTTATACATAGCATGGCCAGTATGAGGATTTAATTGCAACTAATTATATCACAGCTAATTAAAAAAACCCAGACCAGACAGGACAGCATTTACCATGACATTTAATACATCAGTCAGGGATTATTAGTTGTATATAAATATATAAATAAAAATGAATGAATATTTAACGACACCTCACACAAAATGAATGAATATTTAACGACACCCTAGCACAAAAATCATCAGCCTTCCGGTGTAAAAAAAATAAATATATATAGGTCCAAGGAATGTAAGTACACAAGTACAAAAACCACAAGTCCACCCAACCAATGAGTCAAAGTTGGTGAATAATAAAAATGGCCAAGGGTGTTTTAATAAGTATAGCCACTCCATCACACCTGACAGGATCAATAACAAGCCTGTATATATAGGTCAGCGGCTGGAGCCACCTGATACACCTGTACAGATCCATATCATTACCATAGTTCATTCAACACTATATGATTTAGGTATATTCATAGGCTTCGATGAATCTTGTATAGTAAAGACACTATACACAAAAAACAAGTACAAACAATATATGCATATAGTGTAAACCATAGGGGCGGATCTAGAAATGGTTTTTGACAGGGGATTAATGGGGACATTTTTTTTTTTGTTTAACGACACCACTAGAGCATGTCTTGGCAATTATGGCACGTATATAGTCTTACGAGACGGAACAAGCCATCTTTTTACCTTAGTAGCAAGGAAACAAGTGTGGTCCTTATCCATATGTCTGACACCACATAACCATAAATAAAATATGTTGAGGGTGTCGTTAAATAAAACATTTCTTTCTTTCTAGTAGCAAGTGATCTTTTATATGCACTGTCCCACAGACAGGACTGCAAATACCACGACCTTTGGTATACCAGTTATGGTGCACTGGCTGAGAAGAGAAAAAGTCCATTGGATTCACCAACAGGGATTGATCCCACACTGACCATGCACCAAGTGAGCTCTTTACCACTGGGTAGTGTAAACCACAGGTGCAGAGCCAAGAAACAGTTTTTGACAGGGAATTAATGGAAAAAGGGCATGTGCACCAACTTGTTGAAAGGTCAATTTAATGAATATTTTTTTAAACTACCAGAAAAAAAGTTGAAGCAAAAGTTATAAAATTGAGAAGCCTTTCTAAAAGCACTGGTACTGATATTATTCTATCACTGTATAATACTTTTAAGACAGACAATGAAGACTGCTCCATAATCTGGTTATCAGGAACAATACTACTATGTTTTGAGTGACAATTGACCTCATTTCTGAGCTGTGTAATATATTATAGCAATTGCCTTGGAAGGTAGCCTATTCCTCAGAAAACTGCATGAATGATGGTTTCATTTATGCATCAATTCATTCATGCATGTCTAGTTTTGTATAACCAATTTCTAATTTGCATATTAACTTTAGCATATATTGTACATGGTCGTGATGAATTGTGTAAAAAAAAACAAACACGAGTTACGTGTATTCGATTTCACTTTTGAATCACAATATCTCAGCACTGGTAGTTAAGGGACATAGTATAGCTTATTTAAACAAAAAATATAGTTTATTTAGTTACATATACAGATGGGGCTGGGAGGCTTGGGTTGGTAGGGGTCACTATCTTCCGCTCAAAAAAAACAACTGGTTCACCGTAGTATGTACCCCATGTACAATTTCCTGCACATGCATCTGGTATCATTAAAACAAAATGTGTGATTTTAGTTTAAAAGATTTAAGTGTCATAAGAACTCCCTGTTTGCAAATCTTGAAAGCCCACCACCAACCCAGTGAGCCCTACCACTTGTCTCCAGTAGAACAGAAGATACACTAAATGTTTTGCATGAAAATACCAAAAAGACCACTGTTTCGGAATGTAGTTACGCAAGATTTTGAGATACATGCTGACTCTGTTATTTTAAAGAATCCAAGCAATTTGTACAAATAAATTTTACAAGCAATATGGGCTTGTATGCTAGTGAAGCTAGAGAGTCCTATATGATTTTTACAAGCAATATGAGCTTGTATGCTAGTAATTGACCAAGTAGTTAAGCTGTCTGTATGTGGTTGAGCCATAATGTTATGTAATAATTAATAGCAGTGAGCTATCACATGATGCTTTTGAGTGATGAGCCGTCTCTCAGATGGTGCCGTGATGGCCTTATTTATATACATGAACATTTCAAGATCATCCTCGATCTACCATAGCTTACTAATTTCACTTAAAACATGAACTATATGGATCAGTGTTCGAAATAAGCACTTGTCCGTTTTTCTCGACAAGTGCAAATCCATTGGGACAAGAGTCAAGGGCCTAATTCACAACGTTCTCTTAGGCTCCATTAAAACAAAAGATCCTCTTTACAAGTCTTTTAGCTTGACTTGACTAGGTATTTAACATTTCCATATACCTCTGTCGTTTCAAACACACCTATCCTGAATCCGGTTTCCAATAAGATCTGGGGTTTGACTTGGGACAGGAAGAGTCTTTTGGCATTGCACTGCGAGATCGCAAAGCTGTGAGAGTTTATTGCGCACTAAAAACTCCACAGCTTTCCTGATTGCTAAGAGCAATTGCAGATATTGATGTATGTATAACAGTGAGTGAAATGTGTGAGGTCCATGAAAATATTTGAATGTACAACTTTCACTAATGTGTTTTATTCTGTACATAATTGTTTACTTTACCTTTAATTAATGTTTTATTCATTTACTAGGTTTTCCAGTGTCGAATATACAGTGAAAATCTCTCAAAACCAGACCCTTAGTCAACCGGAATTCCCTCAAAACCAGATGTTTTACAAAGGCCAATTTTAAAAACCAAGACAGAAGTTAACCTCTCTAAATCGGATCCCTCTACATACCGGACATGTGTCTTGGTCCCAAGGGTGTCCAGTTTAGAGGGGTTTCATTGTACTATACATGCAATGTGAAAGTGATGTTTCCTGCCAAAGATTGGGGCAAATTGTTCATGTGGGTGTTTAGACCAATTGGTATACTTTATTGTGTAGTGGTTACTATTTTATGATCATGTGACACACCCTACTGTAATTTTGTAGAAGACGTTTTGCACTGTACACATAAGGGGGGTATAATTAACAAGCATGTTTTAATATGATTATAATATAAAGCATTATATATAATTAGTACATATTTTTAAATACAGTAAAGAGTTTCGATTATAAACTAGTAAACATTTTATAATTAAAAAAATGGTTTAAGATATTTAATAGTAAGCTTATTAACTAATATAAAACTAACAAACGTTATATACAATGTTTCTATATTTATAACAATACTCTTATTTTAAAGTAACATTTATGACTAATTTTCTTTGTTAATTATGTATAACAATGTATAGTTAACATCTAAGGTCATATTAGTATGTATAGCATTTACATGATAACGTATATTATAAATATAACTAATTTGTTTCTAGGCTGGAACTATGTTTACAACTAATCTTCCAGTTACTGAGCATTTTGCTCACAGCAAAGGTGTGTAGTAAAATGTAATGTATTTATTTGTATAATGTGTAGTATTTGTCATATATCACACATGCTTTTGTAAGCCATGTACATGGTTCATGAGCACCTGGCCACTGCAATAGAATCATGTGTGTTGTATAAAAGATTATTGTATTGTTTGTGGTGTATTCCATCATGGGAAACTGATACACAGAGATATTGATTATATTAATAATAAGACTTAATATACTGGTGTAGTAGATAATTATTTCAATATTTAACAGATCGGTTAAATATAAATATAATGAATACCTTTCCCATTAACGGTACACATGTTATTTTTATTTATTTAGAAGTATTTTAGATATTTTGACAGCATGTACATTAAGGGAAGTTATGTTGGTCGTGAAGTGGCTGTAACATGATGCAAATGTTTAATAAAGGTAGATCATGTTGTACATGATATTTATATGCCTTGGTATAATTCAATGACATCTGAATTATGAATCATGTATATGAATGTTGATTGAGTGTAATATTTATTGTAATTGTCTATTGTCTTTACAGAGTCGTTTTCATTTTATTGTTTTCTTTGCTGTGTTCGTGTTCGTGTTTTTCTTCAACCAGAGAACCGTTATATATATATGTCTACATGTAAAATTTTAATAGTTTCAAATATTAAACAGATTGCAAAAATGCATGTACTATGATTACGTCAAAAAAACATGATTATTATTATGTTTATCATACCATGCATAGGCAGTAGTGACACACCATTCCCCAATCACTGTGTAAAAAGGAAGACCAGTTCTGCATGTGTGTATAGATAACTTTAAACATGACCTACATCCATGTACCGGTTAGATCTACCGTATGTAGTGTATTATGTTATGAAAGATATATCTCTGAGTCATACTCACAAAACGTTACATTGTATCTGTGTACAATAGACTATATAGTGAAGAATTATCGTACACAGTGAAACCTCTCAATACCAGACCCTCTGTAAACCAGAATTCCCTCAAAACTGGATGTTTTACAGAGTCCCTTTTTTAAAAACCAGGGCACCATTTTACTAAGCGATATTAGCATTAAGATCACCTTAAGTACATATGATAGCTATGCATTTAAGGTGATCTCAGCGCAAAGATTACTTCGTAAATTGGGGCCCAAGACAGAACACAACCTCTCTAAACCGGATCTTTCTTAAAACTGGACATTTGTTTTGGTCCCAAGGGCGTCCGTTTAGAAAGATTCCACTGTATATGAATCGTATATATGAACTTCTGTTACATTTTATAGCCTTGCCTGATAGTATACTAGTCAACATAAAAAAGAAGCAGCATTTTCATACTTCCCCTACCCCATATTTCATTTTAAATCTATTTTTAGGTTTATATTCAGTTTCAGTTGAAGCACATGGTCTTTGTCAAACTTCTCACAGAGATCAACCGTTATGTGATATGCATGTAACCTTAGGAAGGAATTTTTTTTTTTATTTAACAAAACTCAATACATTTTATTTACAGTTATTTGGCATCGGACATATGGTTAAGGACCACACATTGAGGGAGGAAACCCGCTGTTGCCAGTTCTTTTAAATTAGCAGCAAGGGATCTTTTATATGCACCATCCCATAGAAAGGATAGCACATATCACAACCTTTGATGTACTAGTCATGTTGCATTGGCTGGAGCGAGAAATACTAATACCCCAATGGGTCCACCGACAGGGACTGAACCCAAACCGACTATGCATCAAGCGAGCACTTTACCGCTGGGCTATGACCCACCCCTAATATGATCTGCCTGTGTTTAATGATAGCTTCTTACTAACATTATTTATTAATTGTTGCTTTTAAATGTAAACATCACACCTTTGTCTATATGCCCATACAAAAAATGACAGTATCATCAACAATTTTCATTCAGTGGCAAAAAGCTGCCTTTGGTAAAGCCCGACCGACGACAATTTATATTCCAACTGCTGTCGTTAAGTTTAAGCCTCGATAATCAGCGAATAATCTAGTCATAATGCATTGTGTAGCATCCTTAGGTAAATTTGGTTTTCTAAGCCAAATTAATCCCTCTAAAACTAAAATTTTAATATAAATCCAGAATTCAGCTAATTTTAGCATATTTTAACAATTATAAACTGCCAGTAGCTGCTGCTTCTTTTTCGGTGTATCTACATTTGTGTAGATCGTTATCT
>JAECMU010126794.1:3219-15261 GCA_016106625.1 Dracogyra subfuscus
ATAAAAAAAACCCCAAACATTTCATTTAAAAGACGATATTGCCAAATAGTTTTATCTTGAATCGTGAACGCGAAACGTTAAACATGAAAAAAAAAAAAAAAAATATTTCATATCTGACAGTGAAAAAACCCCCACAAATTGTATATATGTTACATAATGGAATAAATAATATTTAAAAAAAAAATTTAAAGTTATGAATTTAAATTCCCATATATGTATAAAAAGTACAAGTATTCAGTACAGTATCCTGAAAATTAATAAAAGATCGCACCTTTTAAGCAACTGACAGCCCAAACTAACGCATGGCTAAAGACAAAGGGAGTAATAACGTCATCACTGATTGGATGAAATTTGACCTCTACTGGCTCTTCTGTTTACCTGCTTACTCCCACTTGTTAACAAAAAAGGTGGAAACCTTTTGTTAATTTTTAAATCTTTTATAATTATTGGATAAACTACATTGAACAGTCAACAATAAATACATTTATTGATTATTTCAGTATATTTTATGCTATTTTAAGCAGTCTGTATTGCCCAAAAAGCCTCTCGCTTCGGACTAGTACACTCGACCCGACAGTCTCGGACAGAGCACCGTACATACATAGGTGTTGACAGGTGTTGATTGTAACCAGTTGCAAATTCTGGTCCTTTGTTTTAATTGGAATGTAATACCTTGATGGCTCTCTAAACTAGGAATGGTGCTATTGTAACATCTGTTTAATCTCTTGACCGGCTCAGCGACTTTGGACAAATGTGTAGCCTAGTCTAGCCTAGGCCTAGTGGCAGTCGATTGACACTACATTATGTCCAACTTAGTGACTGGCGTTATACTTTGGCAGACTTTAAAATCACAAACGTCTGAAACATCAGCAATATTGACCACTATTTATTTATTATTTTAAATCCTGTACGAGATACCGATGTCTGAGTACGCCGATCCTCGCTAGACTTACTGGTATTTGATCCAGTAATAGAAATGGACAAGTGCTTCGGACCGACAAGAATGACAAAAGTGGGACCGGCAAACGCACGTTTAAAAAAAAAAAAATTCGGTCTCAGAGATCGAGAATCGGTCCCAGACCGGCAAAAAAGGGCTTTTCCCCACCTCTGGTATGCTGACAGTCGGTGACAGAAACGATAATCAATTTACCTTTGTAATCTTTGTATGTACCAAATGCAAACAAATTCAGTGCTTGAAAGTGAGGTGCTGCAACTGTAGAAAGCTAAAAGAAGAAACAAAGGCGAATGTTCATATGGTTTCATGTTCAGTGAATAGCTCCAATTAGCCCATTATTTGCTAGTGATGGGAATCGGTTGGAATTCTATAATTGAATATAATCAGTTTGCACCAACTGATCAGCTTTCCATTATACGATTTGTTACAATTTGAATCATTTGTATGCACCCATTGTCGTGGTTACAGAAAAAGACCCTACAAATTGCTATTTTATCTTTAATACGGACTCAGTATCGGTTTTCTTTACGTACACATGAAAACAAGCCCAAACAACAGCATATTCATATCAGTTGCATTACCTAATTGTAAGAAAAGTTAGTTTGTTGTTGTTTAACACCACCACTAGAGCACATTGTTTTATTAATCATTGGCTATTGGATGTCAAACATTTGGTAATTTTGACATATAGTCTTAGAGGAAACCTGCTACATTTTTCCATTAGAAGCAAGGAATCTTTTATAAGCAATATCCCACAACAGGACAGCACATACCACAGCCTTTAATATACAAATCATAGTGCACTGGCTAGAATGAAAAATAACCTAGTCTAACCATACATGAGGCAAGTACTTTACCACTGGCCACAGTTTTTTCTAACTAATATTGAGAATAGAATAATTGAAGTAGATAATAAAAATATTTCAGGCCACCTCATTTTTTCTGTACGTTGCCATAATTTTGTACCCGAATGCAAAGATTTACTCCAGCATGCGAGGGGGACAGTTCCCAACCCTCCCCCATCTCGTATGCTTATGCAAACCAATCAATATTCCATTATAATCAATCACAGGAGCATCACTATTATGTGCAGGTACATGAATAAACAAAATAGTCACAGCCTAACTAGTGCTTTCACCAGAGCACCGGCCTCGGTGGCATGGTGGTTAGGCCATCGGTCAACAGGCTGGTAGGTACTGGGCTCGGATCCCAGTCAAGGCATGGGATTTTTAATCCAGATACCCACTCCAAACCCCGAGTGAGTGCTCCGCAAGGCTCAATGGGTAGGTGTAAACAAAGGCCATGGTTTGTGTTATCCTGCCTGTGGGAAGCGCAAACAAAAGATCCCTTGCTGCTAATCAGAAAGAGTAGCCCATGAAGTGTGATCCCTAACCATATGTCTGAGACCATATTTAACCATAAATAAAATGTGTTGAGTGCATCGTTAAATAACGCATTTCTTTCTTTCTTTCTATGGCTGATAAATGCCTTAACTAGCACCAGAAAAAAGAAGCTGTGAACTGTGATGGTCCAATTAACTGGAATAATCGAAGATTAGTTGGCAAAATCCAAATTCAAACTAATTGATTACAATTTCTGGTAATCAATTATAAACGAACATGCACATACCTTATACTATGGAAATTACTGAAGTAATCTGAATGTTATCTATAAACAATTACAGTGCCAGCAAAGAAATTCACGGGGTCGGTGCAGGTCCGACTGGCACCTAAGGGATACACTGCATTGCATTGTTTGAATTGCTGGTACACTTGTATGGCTTGTCTTTAATTGGCTATTGTAACAACTTGTCAAACAGTACACACATATTCAAACCTATAGGGAGTATACCAGCAAATGAAATCCCATAGATGACAATAGTAACATATGTTTGAGGTCAAGTGAAGTAGAAAAGAAAACAGAGAATTAGTTTCATTTCAAATAAGTGTTATGAAGGAAATTTAGAATTTAAAACAGTAATACAATACATATAATAAAATTATATACTTGTATTTATTCAAATTCATATGCATATACTTAGTATCTATTTTGTGTTATGAAATGTTTTGAGTGAGAGAACAGGTGCTTGTCTATTATTATTTATCATTTTAAAAATATATCTTATAAATCTATGGCCTTTGGAGAATGTTGTGGAATGATGCCGATTATCAGTGTAGAAACATAAATTATAAAAGCCTGGTACCTCCTGTATGTTAGGCATATCGAGCAACTCTCCAAACACATATATCCCCGATGCCTCCAGCACCTGACTGACCAGACTGACGGCTGCTGCTCCTTTGGCAGTTTTAGCTAATAAAACAAACTGCTCCAGAAGATTCACCGAGGACTTTTCTGTAGACATTGTCAAAAACTTGAAAAAAGTTCTGAAAATAAAAAGGTTTAATATATATATATTAATTATGTTTGGACAAAATTTAGCAGCAATGTTCTCTACATGATACATAATTAAAAATTAATTCTACAGAATTACTTTCATTATTTTTCTATTTACCAGTTTGAACACACATAATTATATGTAGTCATATACCACAAAATGTATTTTTCAAATGCTTTTTATTTAAATATATAACATGTGAACTCTTAAGAAAGAACAATTTCTAAGGATATTGAATGTTATAAGTACCATGAATGGTACCCGGTACATGTAACTTAGTAAATGTTTTTAATGTACACATGTAGCCCCTATGCAAACATCTACTCATCTTTAAATGTGAGTAACTGGTGCATCTAGTCTCATACTTGCCACAATATACATTGTTTCTACCAAAATAGCCTGAGTACTCTGATGGTAAACTCTCTTACTGTCAGAGACAAATCCATATACCTTCTGGGTAATCGCTGCTTACCAAACGGCAGTCAAAGATTCCTGCTATAATACAACAACAATTCTACATCTGACGTTAAATACTGATTATTTTTTAGCTCCCTGATATAAACAAAATAAAAAATTGTTAAGAAAACTGTGAACATTCCAATGAAATTGTTTTGTTTGAACATTACTATATTATTAATGCACCTGAATGTATTTGAAGAAAATCCTATAATTAAGCAATTATACCTTTTATGAAATGTGGATTTCAAGTGAAATGATGGTAAGACAGGTTTGAAAACTAACATGAAAGCTATGGTCGCCAAAAGGCCAGTTGAAAATAAATCTTACTTAATTATCAAATAGCAGCTTTAATAGATAATTATGACATATCCAGTCCATTCCAATAAGCAGATGGACTTCCAGATTTAAAAAATATGTTTTGAGCTCTATTTTTAGAACGACCCCACCCAAAACCACAGAAGCTGAGTTAGGCGCTGTCAAAATACAGAGCATTGTCTAAATGTCTTCTGCTGTCAGATATGTATTTCACGCCAGCACAGACACTGTGTATTTTGTCACAATTCGGTTCAGTTTCAGTGTGTTTCATTTTTCAACTGGAACCATGTTTGCCAGACCCTAACATCGACTACTATTGTACACTTCTTAGTCACCCGTAGCCAATAAAGGTTGCCACGGACAACTGGCGACCGCTGATTTTCAACCCTGGATAAGACAGGCTTCAAACTTAACGGTCGCCCGATCGCCCCTGGCGACTGAATATGACGACGGGTGACTGAAAACCCACAGTAAGGCAACCAAATAAAAAAAAATATTGTATTTTCTCTTATAATCTGTTGCTGTATTGTTTTTTTTTCAGAAAATATTATTCAGGCAAGTGAAAGTGCTGTCACCACTTGCCCAGATGGCAACTAAAAAAAAAAGTTAAGTGCAGACACTGGTAAGATATCTTATATTTATCGTGTACAAAGCCAAACCAAGGGAGTGAAGAGCGACTGTCATCGACCGTAGCTCTCTTACCATCAGAGTACTCTTGCTACATTTGCCATTAACAACAAAAATATGAATACAATATTTTTGGAAATACTATTCCACATTTTCAGAGCTCTACAATACATGTCATTTTCTTTTTTAAGATCACTACATAAAAACAATATGTTTATTAATTACTGGTTTGCACAGTTGATGAACACTGTTTTACCAATACCCATCACTAATTAAGGTCACGATTGTTTCCCACACTGTGTTTGTAAACTCATGGAAGCAAAATTTCTTTCCCATGATTATTACATCAAGTATGACTATTCAACAGAAATAATACATATATTATACAGGGTTTCTGACAGAGGGTAAAATGGTTATGGCGTCATACACACATTTTTCTTTTTTAAGTCGACCTTTTGAGAAAATTAATGACTCTTTATCATCACTGTATGATTTTCTTAACCCTAACCCTAAACCTAACCCATTTTCTAACCCACTATTCATTCATAACACACATTATAAACATTCAATTTAATAGCGCCATACCCAAATATTTCTTTTTGGCAGAAACACTGATATATATATATATCAAACACGTGACACATTTGAACCAAAGTTACTGGCACTAATTATTTATAGTGTATCTCTTAAATATAGGGCTCAAAATACAGTATTTAAATTTAAATATAATTTTGCAGAAAATATTTAACCTTCTGACTACTATCACTGAAATAGAAAAAAGGTTGACTTCACGCATGTGCTCAAATACTGAAGGTGACAATCAAATAGGACCCACTATTCCCTGTACTTTCATCATGGGAGGAAATGAGGTAGGCCTAAACTATTAGTTTTATTCAGTTGTCAAAATCACAACAGCATGTCTGTAATGAGAGGGTGTGTCCAAAATCAACTTTATATTCAGTTTGAAAACATATCTCTTTGCACCGAATTTTGAAATAATAATTTAAATCAATGGTATTAAAAATGGGTTCCTATGACTTAGGACCCTTCAACCCTCCTGGATTCAGCAGGAGTCTCCTGTTATTTGATGAATCTCCTGACAACCTGTACAGGAGACAATTTCTCCTGTTAAATTACATTTTTGTATGCATGAAAAAAGTCAATCCCCTTTTGCCAAAAATAACATAAGGGTAAGACGGATCTGAAGTGCCAAGACTCTAGCCCAGAGTTGCCAGCAATACTCACATGTCACAGCATGACAAAGAAAAGAACAATTAGTTACCGTATATAAACATACTTGGGTCAGTTAATTTTGTATGTTTGTGCAGTAAAATGTTGTGTTTGTTATAGTTATCTACAGAAATTGGTATAATTCTGGTATATTTCACACAATGTCCGTAATGAGGTTTTACAATGTTTATTGCATCATTAAAATGATTTTAAATAAATACCATGCCACTGTTCCTCATTATAGTAAAAACCGAATATTAATTTATAAGATTTATATAAATTTGTCTTAGGTACAAAACCACAAATAATGATGTAACATAACCTGTAAGTGTAATGCCATAAATGTACTATTTTTTTATTATTTTTTTTCTTGTTAATGTTCTTAATATTTTTGAATGAAAGAGATTTTTTTTAATAAATATTTATTAAATCATAATAATATTTAAACTTTAAAAAGAATATATACACATAATATTTTTAATTAATTAAGTTTTAATTAAAAAATGTTAAACAAAGATCTAAGGTTAACAAGTATATATGACATTATGTAGTGTTCATATAACTTATTGTAATGTTTACAACAACCTTGCAATTTTGGGTTAAATTGTGTGAAGTTAAAAAAAGGATTTTGTTCATATTTGTCAAATATAAATTTTTTAATGAAATGATTCTTAATTAACACAATTTATACACTTAAATTTATTTACAATTGTTATGAATGGATTACGAATACTATTTACTGCAGCAGAGGCACAAAACTGTAGCATACCTCTTGCAGATTGAATATAATAATTGAAAACAGGGGATTAAAAATCATAAAATCTCAATGATTTGGCATTGTTGATCTGGTATGTGTGAGGTCATGTGACATACACTGAAAATGTTAATTAATTTTAAGTCAATTTCTATAAGTAATGTGGACCCGACACTGGTACTGTTATGAAATAAACAAAACACAACTTAGTAAAATTAATGTATTTGGAGGTTTGTAAAGATTAGTATCTAGAAACTTTGTTGTGAAGGAAAATCACACAAATTTGACATTGACTGCTAAAACCATGCCTAAGAAAACAAACTGAATGGAACTGGAAGCATAGATGATCTGCAACACTGGAAACCTTTGGCTCATGATCTTTCATTAAGAAATGGGTCATGAATATTCATTAAAAATTGTAAAACATGAGGCAACATGATCTAAACTTTTTTTGCTCAATAATCATAATACCATCGACGTCCCAAACTGTGTTCACCTAATGACAAAAACACGAATAAGATATTTACGGAAATGCTATTCTACATTTTTTAGCTACGATATGTGAAACAAAATAGATTGCAATCAATTAATGTGAAAAATCAACAATGTGGACATAAAGCAAATATATTCTAGTAAAAAAAAGTGAAACACCCTCCGGTAAACAGAAAAAGAGTGCAACGTTTCTATTTCTAACTACGTTCAGGCGCATGCGTTTAAAAAAAAAGTGTTGTAGCGCACATGTGCGATTCATCATTTTCCATTTTTAATGCCACTATATGAACAAAAATATGTGTCTTAACTATGCACAGTTGTCGACACTTAGTTTAATGTGTTTTTAAAAGGAAAAATTCAATTTGTCAAGCGTTGTGGTCCGGTCCACGTTTTATCAACACACATCGCTAACACTTGATGTCATTACTGATAGGCATTACATTTATACCATTGAATAGTTAAACAAATGTTTAATAAATAACTAATTGATTCTTAATTAACACAATATACACTCAAAATTATTTACAATTGTTATGAATGGATTATAAAAACTATTCACTACAAAACAGGCACAAAAATGTAGCATACCTTTTGCAGATCAACTATAATAATTGAAAACAAAATCTAACAGGGGTCTTAAAAATCGTAAAATTTTAATGCTTTGGCCGTGTTGATCTGGCACGTGTGAGATCATGTGATATGCACCAAATGTTAATTCATCTTTCCCCAGTTTAACTTTAAGTGGTTTTCTACGAGTCACATGGACCCGATATCGGAAATTTTAAGGAATAAACAAAAACGACTTAGTAAAATGAATCATTAATGGTGTCACTGTTAGGGGTTTGTAAAGTTTTGTGTTTAGATACTTACTTTTCTGAACTTTATTGTTAATGAAAATGTTCCTGAACTGTGAAGAAAAACCTCTGAAATTAACAACATGCTTATTTAAATGAAAATAAATCGGATGTTGATTGAGCAAACTGTGCACGAGAAAACAAAGTGAACGGAGTTGGAAGCATAACGCAGTTGGGGACGTTGATGATAATGAATAAATCTTTGTTTTTGTGGCGATTTGTTGTTAGCGGGCAGCATAGCCCAGTGGTAGGCCTACAGTGATGAGTGCCCGCCTGATAAGCGGTCGGTCTTGGATCGATCCCCGTCAGCTACCACTGGGTTTTTTCTCGACACAACCATATGTCCGACGCCGATATAACCGTAATTATAATGTGTTGAGTGCGTCGTTAAACAAAAAAAGAAACAATTTGTTGTTAGCCGAACGCAATTTAGGACATCGACCTTAGTTTTCAGTTGCAATTTTTTTTTAATTTGTAAATGTTTTACTCGATAAAAAAATGCAAACACATACAGACATTAACGAAATATATAAGAAGAAAAAAAGAAAGTCAAATGTCACCAAAAATGCAGTTTATCACAAACCGGAAGACAAAACCGGAAAGAAAGCTTTTTTCTTCTTGTATTAAACCACCTTTCCACAGGTGCACCAAAGACGGCGTTTTCCTGAAATGTTATCTGGTAATTACACTATATCTGGAATGAGCTTTAGAATTAGACTAGAGTACAAGCAGTCATAATATTCATATTGTACTACTGATTCATATAATTATGTTTACAGGCGATTATGACAGTTCAACCTCTGGAATGTGAAATAAAATCTATTTAATTTAAAAAGAGTTGTGGCTTCTTTATTTTTCAAACAACTTAGTCTCAGAGGGTTTTATATGAGCAATTTCACGGGAAAGGTTGCACTTAGTCCGGGATCCAAGGGCTTGAAATTTTGATGGACCTGACTCCGCAGAACATACTTTTGCTTTGCTATTTATTTGTTAGAACAGACCTTCAGGGTAAACAACTGGGTGGTCTGCTTTGCTGGAAACATTGCAAACAAAAAATATGACCATATGTTCATGTATACTGCTTTTTGTTGAATCGCGGGCTCTATTAAATCGGGGCATTTGAAATTTCATCAATTGTTTTAGCAATTAACTACCTATGGTTTTAATTACTTTTCCTGTTGAACAAGCAGAAGTACAGACAGCAACCAGCTACGAAAATTGAAGTATAGTCATATAATTTTTTACTTTTACTTTCGTAATTAATGTTGTTATACATGAACCTAAATTGGCCAATAGCAAACTATTTGTATGTACATTAAAACAACTGTAGTTTTAGTATTTTATAACTATCAAACACTAAACATATTGCAAAGTGTCATATGTATATACCTGTTAATATTTGCATGCTAGTAAGAGCTGTAAAAATTAAAACCATAATATAGAAGGCAGTAATGGAAATTACATCAAAACACTATTCTATACTTGAAAATATAAATAACGTGAATCAATAGAGTTGCTGTTTTTCATTCAGTGTGCTGCCACCGGCCAATTCTCGGGATCTCTTTTGACCTTCTTAGTCCATTTGCGAATTTAGAAAGTATTTTTAATTAATAACAATACATTTGCCAACTAGTTTTAAAATTAGTGATAAAACCATAAACCGGTATACCGCGATATTTCAACTAGATACAAATCGCAGTACAGTTTTGCATATCGCGATCTGTATACGTTGTTGTTTCCAAGTTATAATAAGTTCTACCAGAATTAAGCTGATACCTTTGAATAGCCTCTCATTTTCTAGTGAATTGAAGAAAATGGTATTCTTCCCAATTAAAATAAGTAACTATATATCACAATACAGTTTTGACCATTCTGTAGCACCGTATTGAATGTATAGTAATACAATCATTAAGAATCATGATCCAACAAAGTTCCATGCCACTGTGTATTGTTATT
This sequence comes from Dracogyra subfuscus, assembly GCA_016106625.1. Taxonomy (NCBI): domain Eukaryota; kingdom Metazoa; phylum Mollusca; class Gastropoda; order Neomphalida; family Peltospiridae; genus Dracogyra; species Dracogyra subfuscus. Next base: position 13,257 of record JAECMU010126794.1, read on the forward strand.
ATTGTTAATTATTGTCATAAATGTGTGTGAGAGAAAACAAAATCTGCAAGTTTGTACTATGTTCTATAGAAGTAGTTTAGTGTATCACAGTTCAGTAGAAAATATGAAAATCGATAAAATAAATTGTGCCTCTCAAGAAAAACGGCAAGTTAAATTAACACATTATGTTTCGATCATGGGTTTAATTAAGTGTTGTTCTTGTTTTCGGTTACTGCACTTCTTTTAATTCAAAAAGGTAGATTGTCTACCTTTACCCATAGTCACAGAATTGAATGGCTTCTGTTTTAACATACTGATGGTTTGTTTGAAGCATATTTAATTGTATATAATACACAAAAGGATTGGGGTCAAGTTATTCAACTTACTAGGACCTCTCCTAAAGGTTGACACAACTCCACGCCATTTTATTGTGTAGAAGCTGCCATCCCAACTATTGGTAACGCTTCACAATAATATTGTAGACCATCTGTTATTATTCCAAATTATAGGAATTTAGAAGTATTATTTTAAATGTGGAAACTGGTACAGCGAAGTTTACTTACTGCTTAGTAAATCATTTACTGCTGTCTAACGCATTTCCTTAGGTCACCAGTGCAAAAACAAATAATCACACATTTCACATTAGCCTTTGTTCATGTACATCGTAGCTTATATCTTGCATTGACAGTACTTGGGACATTTTGCAGTGATCAAACTCGTTTAGCGTCACTGTTGCACAACTCATTAAAATACAGTCTCGGCAACAGAATGCAAAGCAAATTTCCCTTGGTGATAAAATAATACATCGAAGTTGTCATCAGTTATCTCGTCCATACAGACACTTGAACAGTTGTATTTTTAGCCAAGAAACATTTCACCAAACAAGATTACGGTACATTGTCAGTGTTTTCAACATGCCTTCCTCACGTGTAGAAACAGGTCATAGGATCACACCTAGTTAGGATGTACCCAGAAGACATGGCAACTATGTTATACTGTGATTCATTCCTCCATAGCTACTTTCTGGTTATGGTCAAGATTGTAGACATAGCATTCACAGTTTGCATAATAGTATGACTACTATAGCCATCATATTGGAGTATATAATTATGTGAATCACCGTTGAGCTGGTGTTAGCGATGACTCTAAGCTGGCTTGACGTAGGGGTATCTTAACACAATCGGCAGAATGCATGCTTGTGATGATTTTGTTGTATGTTTGGTGCCAGTCAGTGGACCTATTCTCTGCTTGGGTTTCCCGTAATAATCAATGGCATACGACTGGTATATCAAACACCATGGTTAGTACTTCTTGTCTATGGGAAGTGATATTAAAGAAAAATACAGCGGGTTTCCATCGGGATTAAAATCATGTCAGAATTATTAAATATTTGACATTAGCCGATAATTAATATGTTCCAATGATGTCGTTAAATAAAACAAAGTATGAGTGACCTGGCTAGCGGCTCGATGTGTAGACACGAGTACCAGCTATATTTGCAGGAAGAAAGAGGGTCTGCATTGTAGAAAGGCCAGCCACTGGTGCAATTGGCTGACGTCTCCCTGTGCTGATCCTGGTTACATCTTCCTCCTAGGGCATCTCCTCTTAGGTTGTAGTCCGTCTCCGTAAACTAAACAAATTCTGTGGCGGTGGATTCAGTTTGAATCACATACAATATCTTATAAAACGAGTATTAACCTTCCTAAGGCCACATTGTAACTGGACTTTCTTGAAATATATAATCAAACTGAATGCATTACAAATATTTAAATGTTTAATTTACTCAAAGAATACATTCCTGACTTGCATTTTCCTTTTGGTTTATGGTTTGATGCCTGTACTCCTGGTTGCGTAAACTAATCTATTTACAGGTAATGTTTTAATTTTGGCCACATAATGCATAAACATGTATATTAATTTGGGATTAATTTGAGGATGTCATATATATATATTTTTTTTCATTTTTCAATATTGTTTAACGTGCACATTCAGAGCAAGCTGTTATAGCACACGCCTGTCTTGGGCA